>BGPR01004582.1:48763-109263 GCA_013235015.1 Araneus ventricosus | reverse complement strand
ACCTTCTTATTTGTAAAAGTTTTGCAACAAAATCAATCAAATCGGCTGCTATGACCTCACACCTTCCTAATCTTTGAGAAGAAACCATATGGCAGGGAACTGCATTCCACAACATAAAACTAGTTTCCATAGGCCTATCTGTTTAGAACACATACTTTTTTAATCAGTGCAGGTATCTCTTGTTTGCGTAGTTAACTTACTGAAAATGTCCAAGAAAAAGCATTTGTCTCTTCAAGATAAAATGAAACTTGAAGATGACGTTGATAAAGGAATGATGAAGAACCAAGTGGCTTTAAAAGCTTCGCATAGAAGCAAGCAGTGTGTCAACAATTTTTAAAAATTGTTCTATAATCATTCAGCACCAAAGCAGTCTTATTGTAAAAATGATTTAATCTAATGTTCACATGAAGACATCAATGGTCCTGTTTTAAAATGGATAAGAATAATTCCATATAAAAATGCACCTCTCTGCAGTCCAATGATCCAACAAAAAGCTATCAATGTACATTCCTGATATGGAATAAACCATATCGGAAGAAAGTGCAGATGTTCCTGAAGAGGTGTTTGAAAAAAAAGTTGTAAAACTTTTTGATGAATACGATGCAAAAAGAATCTTTAACGGAGATGAAAAATGATTGTTTTTAAATGTTTACCTAATAAAACGTTTACATTTAAAAACGACAAGTACTTCAGATGGAAAAACAGAAAATAGCAGTTTTTTTATGTGCAAATATGACTGGTGAAGAAAAAAAAATTGTTAGAAATACGAAAAAGTAAAAACCCCAGACCTTTCAAAGCCACAGAATCTTTAGAGATATATTATCATTTCAACAAAAAGGCATGGATGCCTACTAGAATTTTTGAATGACTATCAAAATGAAACAATTGGAAAAACTGCTAAAAAATTGCATTACTTATAGATAACTATCCTGCACATTCACTAGGCAGTGCTTCAAAATGCAAATTGAAGATTTTTTTTTCCTTTTGGCCAATACAACTTCAGCCTTTGGATCAAGGCATTGTAAAAAAAAAAAAATCATAAATTTCCTTACAGTGCAACCAATGTGTAGATAAATGTATTAATTTATGAATCTCCATATCAGAAATGACAAAAGCTCAGCAGTGTGATGTTACTGCATCTACTAAAAAGAAATTTTTTGTTAAAGTTGTTTCAAAAGTGATGCTGAATATGAAGATGATAAATCAAATTATTTCACAGATTTCAAAGAAAAAGAGTAGCATCTGAGAGACATGGGAGCTCTTGAAGAAGGTACTGAGCTGTTTAATTTTCTCTATGTTGATGGAGGTATTGTGATTGCTGAATACCCTATGGAGCAGGAAATATTGCAAAGTATTACAAAATATAATGAAGACACTACACTGAGTGATGAGGATGATAATGAAGAGATCTTCACAAGAAGAAATGCTAACACCATTTGATACAATACAAAGGAGAATACAGTTTTAAGAAAATGTTACAGATTATGAGTTTCAATTTTCACAAAGTGTAAAAATTTTTATGAGGAATGTGTTCTTAATAATAAACCTCTACAAAGCAAAGTTACAGACTTTTTTACAGTTTGGAATATATGTTAAAGTCAATAAAGTGGATAGGTAAGTTTCAAATTTCTATCTGACCAATTTTCTTCATAACGAAGTTTTTAAGTGGAAGAAGATACTTCATTAAATAGAGATTCATCTGTAATTAATAGTAGGCCATGTTAATGAATGGTAAGGAAATTGTAAAATTAAACAAGTTATTTTATATGCTTAGTAATTTTTCTTTATCATTTTATTTCCACTATTTCAAATTCAGGAGTATATAATTGGGAGAACCACTGCTTCTCAAGATAATCAATATTTTATCTTCAGAAATATTAATCAGTTGTACTGTTGATCAAAGAGACAATGATTATTTTTTACGAAGTATTCCAAATTAACTTAATTGAAATTTCAACTAGAACATATCCTCTAGTTATTTAATCTACACATTAATCCATAATTTTACAGGACCAAAAAAAAAATCAAACTGATCTATGTATTTGATATACCTATAATACAAGGAGAAGGGATGAGTATACACCCTTTTATGGAAAGTGAATGAAAAGTCATTTCAATGCATGGATTCGAACAAAATCACAGATGGGGATTCAGTTCATAATATAGAATAAAATGAGTACGACAAACATGCTTGTAAATGTAAAAATATCAATCAATTTATTGCACATTTTGTACCATTTTTCAGCACACAAGAAGCAAGATACATGAACAATTATGTTATTTTTTATAACATTGATTCATTTAAAAAAATGATTGTATTTTTTGTTAAAAAAAATGCAAACAATAAATCTACTTGTCAGTATAAAAGAAAAATGATGCTTCACTCACATCAGGCATAGAAATCAAGCAACTGAGATTTCTAAAGCTATATAATCTCCTTTGATTATATATATATATATATAAACATCTGATATAAATTATGCACCTAGTTCAGGGCTTCTTAAACTTTATTCACTTGTGGCCCCAAGTGTACATTAAAGTATGAATCCAAAAGAAATTTAGTAAAATTTAATGAAATATTTCGAATCAAGATGGTTTTCTGAATTACTTTTTCATTGACTTATATTAAAGAATGACCTAAACATTCTTTTGTGAATTTTGACACTTGCAGTCAGTACTCATAGTTTAAGAAGCCTTGATTTAGTTTAAAACCTTATTTTCAACAAGAATATAGAAATATAATTTTTTAAATTAAGTGTACATAAACTTTATTTATAAAATTGTCCTTTTGCTACTTCTGTTAGTCGGTTGAGTAGGAACTGCTTGTCATGTCCTTCTATTGCTATTTGAGCTTTCAATACTTTAACCATTTTCCTGTGAGCTACAACAATTGTCCAGTAGTAGTAAATAGCTATGCTATAGAAAACGAAAATTCTACATTAGGTTTTCTTTCTCTGTAGATAAATAAAGGAAAGCTATAAATTAAAAGTTTCACATTTTACTTAGTTTTATGACATTTCAATAATTACCATATTTATAAAATAAAGTATCAGCACTAATCAATGAAATAATTTTATAATCTTACAACTGCATGAGAAATGCTTTGTGTTTACTATGAAAAGACCTTCCATCAATAAATTTTATTAATGGAAAACAATTTTTGATTCTTAGTTCAAATGCATAAATTAAAAATAAATAGATATTTAAAGAGCTAAGTTTCTTTCTTTCAATTTAATTTTCTTATGTAGTGTATGGCCATTCTTCAAATAATGAAAACTGCAAGAATCCTTTTGAAATAATGGTTAAATATTTATCACAGTTTAAAAGAATAATGAACTGGCAAGCAGTTACTTTGAAGGTATTATAAAAAATGAAAAGTATCCTAAAAATTGCTAGTGTTTCTACTGATGTTTTACCTTAACTGCTTTCTTTAAATTATTTAATCAACTTTATCTTTCAATGGAAAGTTAATCTACACTCTATAAACATTTAAGAAAGTTACATAAATTGATCAGAAAAACGAGGTTAAAATACCACAGGGTGGCTACAGAAACAGTGAAAAAAATTTCCCTTACTAAGCTTACAACATTTCCCTGATTTATGGCTACTAATTATATTAGTTTCCTGGCTTTCTCCCTACTCAGAATCACTGTATGTGTACAATATCCATAATTAAAAACACTTTTACAAGTTATTTAAAATGAAATATATATATATTTTTATGAAATTTAATTTTAAAAAAATGGAATGAACATCCTTAAAAAATCTATTAAAATAGTATATTACATTTCTTATGTAAAAAATACTGGAAATTTTAACAAAATACTTTGCTTTTAAAACTGCATAAGAATTCTAAGAAACATTAAAACTACTCTTTGCAACACAAGTTAAATTATATTAACAGTACAGGTTATTATGATCTTCGCTCAAAACTTTAAAACAGTTCAATAACTAATTAATACTCTTTGCATGAGTACCAGAATAACATGTTGCAGAATAAATATAAAAATAGTACTAGCTGCATGGCCCGGCGTTGCACGGGCAATCTTGAATAATGGGATATTCCCGGGCGGAGAGAAGTAAGATCATGTGAGGCCTTGGGATCCATATTTTCATATGCCCGGCTCCGTTTTTTTTCAACAAATACTGTCAATTACTTTCCCCAACAAATGTAAATATTCTTTCAAATCTAGTCTTTTTATTACTAATTTTCATATGCCCGCCTCCAGTTTATTTTTTTACACATATTGTCGCTAACATAAACGTTACGTTTCCCCCAAAACATAAAAAATCCTTTGAATCCTATATTGTTTAATTAAAATTTTTAAATCCAACCTTTTAATTACCTTATAGCCCAGCATTTCTCGGAATCCACATTTTTTCATATTCCCGCCTGTTTTTTTCCCTACAAATATTGTCACTAAGCTTCCCCAACAAACGTAAATCTGTTTGGAATCCTCTCCTTTTTTTTTTGTTTAATTAAAATGTTCTGAGTCTAAGGCAATCAATGTTTGTTCAAATAGAGTAAAAGTGCATAGCACTAGGACTCAATCTGGTTATGTAATCTTTGTTGTTGTCTTGTTGGATTAAAACTTTCAGTTCTAGCCTTTTTACTACCTTAAAGCAGTTTGGTTTGAATGAAAACGCGAGACCCCAATAAACATAAACGTTGCGAACACCGTACGACAAAAAAAAGAAAGAAAAATGCAGGAAAACGATTTTTTTCAATTGTTAATTAATCCAAACACAGAATAACACAGAAGCTCGCTCAAAAAAAAAAAAACCAACTTCCGTTAAATAAATAAAAAAATGCAACACCGGATGCGAAAAATAATAGTAGGGGAAAAAAAGAATCCGCCATGAATGAATTTACCATTCTGCCAATAGATGGCAGCACGTCAATTCATTCATTTTGACGTTTTTAATTAATATCTTTTTAACTAATTGTAATTTCGGAATTTAATTGGCCTAAATGGATTCCTTGGATTATTCCCCACCTTTTGGTACTTTCCGCGTGCTTCTCCGTTCAGCGGTTCGTGAGAAGACAGCCGGACATACATACATACATACGTTTGTTTACCTTCGAATTTTAATAGGATAGATAATTATACGTACCTAATAATATATATTTTAGCAAAGATTTAAACAAGAGAAACTGTCCAAATATTACTTCAAATCTTTATTCTTTAACAAATCATAAGAAATTAATTGCTCTAATCAAAAACTTATGCTTTTATAAATGAATATATGTTTTTTTAAAAAAAATTCCATCTGCTACTACAAATAATGCTAGACATAAGATAATAACTCAAGTAACAAATAACTATTACTTTTCCCTGATTTTATTTTTATGAATTTCCCCGACTTTTCCCCGATATCCCGGTTCTGTCACCACCCTGTACCAGCAAAAAAATTATAAAGTAACAGCTGGCATAAATTGCAAGATAGATACCAACACATCACTTTTCTATATAATTGCCAAATTTATAGAGGTATTGACTAGACTGCAGGACCAACTTGTTCAATTTGGTTTGGTAGAAATAATGTCCTGCTCATTTAGCCATTTCTTGGCAGTTGTCTCGACTTCATCATCTGAAGAGAACCTAGCTATTGGCAAGTACTTCTTCAGTAGCGGGAAAAGAAAGTAATCATTAGGAGCCAAATCAGAGCTATATGGGGGACAGCAACACACCTTAAACTTGAAGCTTTGCTTCATATCTTGAGTTCGGTGGGCAGTGTGGGGCTTGGTACACTGCTTCTCTGTGCCTGATTCAAAAGAGTAACATCATTTTCTGCTTTGTTATATTTTATAAAATTTAGCTTCTATAAAGAATATATATATATATATATATATATCCAAGTTAGCATGAAAATTTGACACCCTTACTCTAGGAGAAATAATTGCTTAATTGGCATATTTTTCAGTAACCCTTGCCCTTCTTTTCCTGTTGCCTTTATGCTTCTACAGAATTGGTAACTTTTTTATAGTACTGATTTAAAAAAAAAACCTATGATTTGACTAGTTTATCACAATTTATTTAAAAATACTTTTTCATTCATTTTTTTCAAGTACTAGCAACTAACGCAGACAAATGAATATCAGAGCCTGCCTGTATTATACGAAATATTTTTAATTAAATGAGTGCCTAAAAAACCATTACTTGCAGAGAAGTAATTTAATTTTGTATTTAAAACAGAATATTTTGATCATACACTTACCACAAAAGTATTATAGCAGGAATCAGAAAAAGGGCGCTGAAAAGGAAATTGAAAATTGATGCAAAAGTGGAAGAACGCATCAAAACTGCATCTGACAATGCTTCAGTCATAGAAGAGTAGTATCTGAAAGGGCTGCAAGCAGCTGATGGTTCAACACTGAAAAGAGAAGTATAGTATTTTTAAATGGCTGATAAGAATAGTAATAATTTCATCTAATATCAAATTTTGTACACAAAACTCAAGTAATTTTGAAGAACATATACATAGAATATGATACAAAAGGCATAGAATGTACTTTCATGATAATAGATAGAACTTATTTTTGAAATTTTATTCATATTCCTATATTTTATAACCAATACATTTTCTTCACTTACTGGGAGAAAAGGCATGTATATAAGTTTGAGAGAGATTTTAAGCCTAATTAGAAAAGAATTTTATTCATTTACCTTGATAAAGAATATCCATGAATGATCATGAGAGTGAAAAACGAGAGCATCAGAATAATCATAAACATTGCATTACTTCTTGATGCTTTATATGGTATAGGAGCAGGAACACAATACTTCAATACCATTTGCTACGAAAATATAAATAAAATATTATAAATATTCATCACAGATTTATAGGTGCTCAAGCATAACATGAGATGGAATTTAGAAGATAATATATATGACATAGATTATTTAAAAACTCTGACTTATTGCAAAGAGCACCACCATTTTACAATGTGCCAGGCTAGTTGGAAAATCCTGTAACACTTCCAAATCAGTCTCACTTTTCATCAAGGTTTTAATAAGCCCCATCACATGCTGCTTCATCAACAAGTATGCATATGAAAGGAGATTAATCTTTTAGCAGTCATTCCTTTTCTTATACAGAGAGATATTTTAAATTATTTAATTATGTAAGAAAAAGGTACATTTAAGCTTAAGGAAATTTTATTATGAAAAAAAATTATGCAATATTTGCTATAAATAAGCTGTTAAAAGGAAAATGAGACAATAGTAGATCAAAAACAGCAAAAATAAATAAACAATCATACTGTAAGAATTGATTTTATTCACAAAAACAAGTTGTTAAAAGGAAAATTATTATACATTAGTGAGTAAAATTAGTAAACCAAATATATTGTAACCAACAACACTGTAACATTGTTATACAAGCAAAGAAATCTTCAAAGTTGATTTTCAGCCAGCTTCCTTAACCCTCTGAGCACCCAATTATTTTGAACGTTTAGCTATCAGGTAAGAAAACTTAGCTTTTAAGGTAAATGAATCGATTTTTTTTTTTTGTATTTAATCATATCTCTGAAATCTTAAGAATACTTTATCCATGCTTGTTTAAGAAAATATACATACAAATACAAGCTATCTGCTTCTGAGCTGAAGATGAAAAACGGTAAAAGACGTTTGCACCGCTCGGAGGGTTAAAGAACCCAAATGGTTTATGAATAACCGAAAGCACCGATTGATTAAAAGAGTTCTGCTATGCTGTGTGGAGGGATTGAAGGACATTCTCAAAACATAAGTCATAGGACAAAGTCCATGCACAGTACTTTTTTTATTAGAACCTAACTTGGATTAGGCTCAAAGAATACTGGATTCACTGTGAAATACTGAATAATGGATTAGGCTCAGTGAAGTACAGTGGATATGGAAGCAATAACATATTCTGGTTCATGAGGAATTCAAAGTCAAATGTTCATGCATATTGTCACAATGAAGCATTCAATTCTTAATGCTTCACAATCTGGTAGTTTGGCCAATGCCGCAGAATGTGTATATTCTGACTGTAGGGGATAATTTTGCAATGAGAAAAAAACTCGGATCACTTATCCCTCTTCATTCTACTTTTTTCCACTTTTGAAGAGCCTATGCCAATGGAACATGGCATACAATTTATTGCCTGATCACTGTATGTTTGATGAAACTTATTCAGTGTCTTTGTGGTTAATTTTAATACAAAATTTTGTGTTTAGTTGTTGTTCCACTTTTCTAATCATGAGCATATATACATGATCACAAAAACGCATTATACCAACTGCTAATGTTAATGCAATGATGTCAATTGACACACTGTCTCATTAAGACTATAAGCCACTACAGTTGCAAACAGTTGGTTACAAAACCCTATGCTACTATTTTTTACAAATCCACAGAGCTAGTTGTAAAACTTTGTGATACAACTATGTAAAAGATGATCATATTGTAGGGTGACCTAAACAGATATTCGACTGAATACATTCAGTGTAGTAATTTTTTTAAAATGTGCTTTTAAATATGTTTAATAAAGAATATTGCAGAATTAATATTCAGTACATTTATTAAAATCTCCTAACATTTATCCAATTTTAAGTTGCATTGTACATAAGTGTATTCAATAATCTTGCGTATCATTTATCATTGTAAAGCCTGGAATTATGATGCAAGAACAATAGCTGTTCAGCATTTTCAAGAAGTCTGTTCTCTGGTTTCATATATATTACGAACTTCAGAAAATAAGCACTCACTATATACTGTGCTTATATTTGCAGATCTTGGAAATTTTTTCCATTCCCCACCCCCCATCAATTAAATGGGCATTCCATTCCAGCTATTAGAGTTTTTTTTTTTTAAAAAAAAGGAATTTACTTATAATAACTAATCTATCCACTGAATTTTCTTTTGTGTTTGTCATTTCTACGTTCTGAAATGATGACATTTTTATTTCTGTTTAGCAAGTCCAAAATGAAGAGGGCTTCTCACATTTTATTATTGGAATTAAGATATTTAGAATATTACAAAAAAATGCATCAAAGTGTTATTATTTCTTTAAATATGCAAACAATAAAGAAATCTTTTTTTTTCATTAAAATGTGATAAGTATTTTAATTAAAATCAAAAGTAAAACATTTTTATAAAGTAGGTATTTAGTCTGAAAGTTGGCTGAATATTTGATATTTGGCCAAATCATATTTGTTACATCCCTATTCTCAATATGTCATTGCTGGTTAAAATTACATAATTATGACATTTCTATATTCTTTTGAAAAAATACTAACATCTCTTATTACCCGAATGCTAAAAATTATTTACAGCAAAAGAGTGGATTTTTAAATAATACTATTTAGTACTCACTTTTTTTATGTAAAATATTATCACAAATTTTATCACAGTAATAGCTGGCAGTAATGGAGAATAGACAACACCCAGCCTATAAAAGATAAATGGAATAAAAAGAATTGCTAAAAAAAATTTGTAAAACATTTGCACACTATAAACAATTAAGAAAATAACTACCCAACACAATGAAAGTATACTTTGCATCAAAATTAAAGCTTGAATTTTTAAAACTTTCTATTAATATTTTTCACAAAAATAACATGAAGATATAAAAGGATTTATTAAAATAATAGCCACCTTCAGCCACCAGCTTGTTCGCCGAGAATATAATTTTAATTGAATCTCATGCATAATTTGATACTCATGTTTTCTTAAAAAAGTAATTTTAAACTTCAAATTGTGATAGACATTTAACCTGTGTTCTTTTAAGAGCTATCCACCTGTTCTGCTCATTGTATGCATGAACATCCTTAAAGGAGTCAAGTAACTGTCCATCTCAGCACCAACTTCAGTTTCCTGTTCCTCAGGCAAAATATACATTTGATTGCAAAATTAAAATGGTATGGCACATTTTACGTCCAGCAGCATTAAAACATGCCAATAAAAAGAATGAAAACATAACCATAATCATTCAGCTTACTGGATATATTTCCTAATACATTTATTATCTTAGAGAACTTTGTTTACAATTTTTATAGAAAAATTGATAAAATAAAAAAAGAATAAAATTCATTAGGAATCCTTTATACCTTATCTTTCATCAATGGAAGAGAAACACACAACACAATAAAAATGGTTTGAAGTTTGTTGCAACAACGAAAAGTACAGTTTGAAATTATGCTTAAAAATATATTTGAAAATTCACTAAAATTGGAGAAAAAATTGTATGTCAATTTAAATGATATCATTGAAAAAAAATTTTTTTGAGTTTTCATATGGTGCAAATTTTTTTTTCCTATAAAGTTTTCGGAAATTATTAAGTAAAAATGCCACAATTTTCCTTAAATTTTAATTAATTAAAATTTTGAAAAAACGGATCCGAGGTACACATTCACCTCCCCCAAAGTATGTTTGTGCCAAATTTTGTAGCTCTAGGTTCAGTGGTCTGTCCTGTAGAGCACCTACACACATTATTCTCCTTTATTATTAGTAGAAATTAAAATCATATAACAATACTCTGCAACTGTCTGCAAATTTTATTAAGAGGAAAACTTTGCAAAATTCTGAAAATATAAACTTACCAGCATAGTGTCTGAGAATAGACTAGAGATAGCACCTGATTAGGGAGATCAAAAACTTGACGTCCAACCATCTGTGTTACTTTGTTTTTGCAATGCCGAACAATAACACTGTGCAATAATAATAAAAAAGTTTAACAAAATAATTGCATTCCTAAAACAAAGCAAAAACTCATTGTAATTCAAAATTTGAAATAACTTACTCTCTTGGTATGTCATAGAGAATAAACGTCATGAAATACACAAAAAAATCAGTAACAGCCAATTTGTAAAGTTGTTGTCCAACATAGGTCTCCCAGCACTGAAAAAGCAACATTATTATAATATACTTTATACCAATATCGGGTGTTTCAGAAAGTTTGAAGAATCACTGCAATGCATAAAGGTTTAAATTAAATAATAAGAAATCTGACACCCAAAAGAATAAAAATATTTAAAAACATGCTATTTTAATTAGATCAGATAAAGCAGAATTAAGGGCATTATCAGTGGCAGCTCGTGTTACGTATTCTTCGGGGTACGGTAACTTTTAATCAATCCTTCACTGTGCAGTGATGCATATTTGTACCACTAACTTTTTTTTTTTTTTGTCTTTTTCCATTAACTTTAAGTAATTTTATATTTAATCAATAAACTATAAATATTTTTCTCTTCTAATAGGTAAGTATTTTAACGAATTTACTTTTATAAAAATTAAAATTCTAAAATTTGTTTCCCATTTCCTTTTCCTGTATTCGTTACTACATTTATAAAGATTCACACAGCTGTGGCTGAACAATGAAATGACAATATAGAATAATTTTCTCATCAATGAACAAGAAAAAATGTTATAGTATAATTTTATATGAAAATAAGAATAAGCGAATACTATTTATTAGTATCATTAAAAATTGCTTAAAAATAAAACCCATTTTTCTTGTTTTCTTTCCAGCAAAAAGATTAAAAACATTGACCTTGATGCTCGTATGACGATTGAAAAAGTTTTTCTCTTTGAAATCAAAACAGCTACATATAACTTATCCTGATTCATGTTGTGTGTGTCAGAGAAAAAAGTTAAAAAGCACACTTCAAGTTCTTATGTAGCATGTAATAACGGTAATTGCCAAGATAGGGAAAAAAAAGAAAGAAAGAAAAAAAAGAATAATTTATACTTATTACATCTACATAAAGGTGCACTGTGATATTTTAAAATGGGAATACACTTATCAATATTCTTTTAGAAATTCTGTTATTTGAAGCAAACCATGTCTTATTTGAAATCGATGCTTCTTAAACTATGAAATTCTGTTTCTAGCTTAACTGGTACTGCAGATCTCAGTTCCCCTTCAGCTTAAAAATGTGATCAGAGGAGGAAGGGGAAAGCTTGCGCTCTGTAACTATGCATGCTGGCAGGTGAAATTCAGCACGGCAATGCCAGACAGTTCTAGTTACTGTTTCCTCTGCACATAATCTTTGGGTAGTGAAAAAATAAGATAGAGAACTTAGTTTTCTGCCTCTGTTTTTACTTACTGTTTATTTTAAGATTGAAATCGTTTAATGTAAAATTTGGTTAGATTGTTGATAGATTTAAGTATTAAATAAGAAATAATATAAATTGATTAAATTTACACAATGGAAAAGGTTGGGTGCTGCAATACCGCAATCTCTATGCACGAGCTGCCCCTGGGCATTATGCCGTAAATTTATCAAGAAATACACAAGGTTAGGTTAGGTTAGATTAACATCCCATTTTGAAGCAACACGAGGGCTATTTAGGGACGGACTTGTAATTTTGAACCATGGTCAGATGACAAAGACGACACCTGAGCTGGCACCCCCATCTCCAAACTTCCGCGCCATACCAGCGGGAGGCTTTGCTACTACGTATGATTTAGCATGCAACAGACCAAATACATGGCGGATCTTTAGTGGAATCGGGTTTCGAACCTGCGACCCTCCGGTCCCGAGGTCGAGACCTTACCACTAGGCCACATCGACCTCCAAGAAATACACAAAGTGACTTATATTGTTTGGAATCATAACATTCTTTAAAAAATAAAATATTTGAAATCATGCATTATAATGTCTGTTATTAATTCATTAGCTTGAGAAAAAATTCATTTAAAGCAACTTGTTTCTTTTAAATTGTAAAACATTATAATGAGGTATTATGGAAATTTGAGACATAATTAATTATCTGAAATAATTTGATTTATGTGTTAAGTTGATCAAATGTAGACATGTTTCCAGCTTTTGCAACAGGATTCTGAGAATAGGCTGTGTAAATTTGAACTGTAATAGACAAAGAGAACAACAGCTGACACCACAGTACATGTCATGCCACACTTATATAAGGTTATGGATATTCATTCATGTAAAATATGTTCAGATTTAACACGGATAAAACTCACATGACATATATTTGGCAGAATATAGGGTTAAATCAATAAACCTATACTCAAAAAGTTGAAACTCTGCTATTCCGTCCATTTGAAATTATACAGGGTGTCCAAAAAAGTGGAACAAGTGTTTATTTCCTTCAATATTGCTCCTAGACATACACTTCCAACTACAAAGTTTCATAAAATAAGGTGAGAATTTGTATGAAATCACTTTGGTTTCTGAGGGGATTAATGATAAAAAGTTTTAAAAAATTAAATTTTTATATGGCCTCTGTAGCACAAAAATGTCAATCAGTAAAATGTTTCTCTTACACTCATCTGTTTACATACAAAGTTGCATGCTTCTAATTGCAAAACTTACAGAAATATAAGACAGATTTATTGACTTAGACCATTTTACCATGCCTCTCACTGTTGTCTGATCTAGCTTTTCCATATACAATTCAGGGATAATATATATATTTCAGTAAGTTATTAAAAGGGTGGAATGAGGAAATAACAATGCATTCGTTAAATCTAAAAATAATATTAATTGAAATATTTACAGAAAAAAAGTTCATCTTGTGAACATTCAAAAAATATGGATGGTGATATATCAACAGTGACAGCTCATCTGTACAGAAACAAGCAGTGCTATAAAAATATTACTAGAATACAATTGAAGTACAATTTTTCAAAAATAACTTTACTTTTTCAAATAACCCGAACTTGTAGTTGTAGTGATCTGAATTATATTTTAAAAAATTACTGTTGTATATTTTTTCAGCGAGTGACTTCTAACAACAAAAAACAAATTCATAGTAATCAGCCAAGTTCCCATTGAGGCATCATGAAAGTGAATCCGAAACCTAAAAACAGCCAATTAAAGAGAAATCAAAGAAAAACAAATCAAGAGCACAAAGGCAAACCTTGACTGAGATTGAAGGAGAAAAAAGAAAAAGAACATTAGTTAGCTTAACGTCAAACAAGAGCATCAGAAAATCCAGTTCTGGCTAAGTTCACAGACAGAAGATAGCTATTCACCTTCTTCCATTATGTCACTTAGTTGTATGCAATGAGCGAATTTTAGTGCTTTCCAAAACTATTTGGTGTGCAGCGACATTCTATATCTGTCTTACTTTTTCATTCATTTACTGTCTTCTTTTCTCATTTTTATCTTTTTTCCATTGATAATCGAACTCTCAGCATGGAGAAGTAAGCAGATAAGAATGAAAATGAAAACAGAAATTTTAAAAATAATTTTAGCGAGTCCTGCAACTCTGCAGCCCTAAAGGGCAAGTCACCACTGCCTTTAGGTAAAACTTAATAATACACACAATGCTGAGAACAAATAATTTAATATTCTTGTCCAATATTTGACTATTTTCCCTTTTTATGTTAAATTTTATTTTCTCAAGTTGTCCTTCCTTTCTTGATCAAGACGATAGTTGCAACTATCTGGCAAGGAAACTGAGTAACAGTATGCGTCATTCGCATATTTTTTCAATCCATGATGATTGGATGATGTACTACTAGACAAATATTTAAATTTTGCAGTTTTTCTATGTTGAGTAAATTTCATTTCTGCAATAAACATCTTCATATAAATTTGTGAGGAGCCCCTTTAAATTTAATATATTTCTGCCAGTTTTGCAGATATTACTGTGAAATTTAATTTATACATAGCTGAGTGTAAGAGGAACATTTGACCAATTTCTTTTATTTCAGGCATATATCTTTCTGAAAAGTGAAACATAAGAATCACATCACCTCACTAGGACTTTAGAGCAAGGAATGATTTCATCATTTTTCTTATCACTTCAAGTTGAAGAGAAATCACAAGGCAAAAGGAAAATAGGGAACTTATAAAGATTTAAAAAAAAATTTAATTGCAAGTATGAACAGCTTCAGCCACTGGTTAATGAACATACAGTAAGTTTAAATTATAACAATGTTAAATAATATAATATCTATGCTATGGTCAATGTGAGTAATTGGTTATTATATATAATAACTCCATAAAAAATCAGATTATTATATATAATAATTGCTTAAAGAACCGATTTATCACATTGATATAACATATATACAAGATAAATTATTTATTTAGGCATAATAATTCAATGCTTTCATTTCTCTTTAATTCGATTTTAGCATTTCCATAATTTTTTCAAACGACAGAATTAGTATGCTGTCAAATAAATTGCTCCTAAAACAAAATTATAAATTCAACAATTTGTCATGCCATAGCATGTATTCTATTTATTCTATCTATTTCTTTAAAATATTTATCAAACTATATCACAGGAACTTTTAATACATTCCAAGAATAACTTAAATCAAGCCTCAAAAACATGCTAATCCTCTTCCTCTCAACATTTAACTTCTCAAACCCATTCAATTCTTAATTTTCTCAGTCTTCTTTATGGTTGGCAAATTGCATCTGTAAAAAGCATGTGCATAAATTTAAAGTAAAAAAAATAGCAATATAGGCATATAGTGCCATTTTATATTCTGTATTGAATGATTGTTGAACTTCAAGAAAAAATTCTCCATTAAAAGACATATTTGCAAATCTGAATCATTAGAAAATCTGTAAATCAATTAAAACAAATTAAAGGAAGCAAGACAGAATCAAATTAAAAATAAATGCAATTAAAACCATTGCTAATTATATAATATTTAGGTATTTTGATGTGGAACAGGATTGCACAGCTTGGTTAAATTTGGCTCTTGCACTGTAAAAATCTAAAACTTGTTCATTCACATAGAATAGGAATCACATAGATGATTCAATGATTCCTATTCTATTCACATAGAATAGGAATCATTGCAAAGTTGGGAATAGTGTTTTGGGTCATTTAGTTTCAGTTAACATTAGTCTGTGGGATGTTGGGTATGTTTTATCTGTTCCGTTACAAATCGATTTGTGATTAATTGTTATATTTATATAACATAAGAACATTTCTACTTAACAGCATTGTTACTGCTTGACTAATTAGTTACAGTGAAAAGACAAAAATACACTGAATAATACATACAATAGGTGAGCGACATGTTTCAGTGAGAGTTCCAGCTCCACACGTATCTCTAGGTTCACAAGTTATTTGCTGGTAGAGCAAGCCAACTAATACAAATACAGATGACAGGCGTAAGAATACAGTTCTGTAAGAGAAATTTACATTTTTTTAAAAATATAAGTGCTTAAAAATCTTTTAAGTGTTTACTACATCTGCTGAAAAGTATTAAATTCACCAGAAAATTTATATAAAATAAACAAGTAAATAGTATCATTTATAGAATATGAAGTCAAAACTAATTAATATCAAATCAAAACTAAAAACCAAAATAATAAATAATGCAAAACCCTGAATTTTAAATATATTCTAAAGAAAGTAAAGCTACCCAATATAAGAACAAATAAAAAATGGACCTGAACACATAATCGCTCCAAGACATAAAACATATATAAAAAATCTGCACAAAAAATTAAACCCAAAAAGACTTGAAAAAGATAATCCAAAAAGGGAATTAAACAATTAAAATGGTCGGCAGGATTTGGGGCCTCTCCACCGTGTTGAACCTAAGGTTTTACGGTGCCTACCCTCCACGAATATATAATATATATATATATAAAACAACATGTTAGTCTTGGATAACAAAATTTATATCTATAGCTCTGTTTATATATATATACAACTCTGTTTCTTATACTTGTAAAAAGTATTAAAAATAAATATCTTTGTTTTTATCATCAACTAGCAGATTAAAAGGCGTTGCCAGGTCATTTTCTTATCAAAACCTTGTGATGGAGAGGAAAAGGAATAAATTAAAAAAAGCCTGCAACTGCGAGTACTTTGCTGTAAATGTGGTTTATAAACCACACCCACTATCAAAGGGTTAACTATAGTAAAGAAGGGGTCATCTAATTACATAGTAATTGTCAAACAGAAGAGTGAGTCAAAGTGTGTGATCAGCAGCCAACGTGCGAAAATATAATACATATAGCAAGAATATGAGGTTTACATTATAAAATAATATAAATATACTTGTATCTGAAAGTATTTGTTTTCCTGGTAAAAAATCGAAAATGTGTTGTGATGCGATTATCTGAAATTACATAACCACAAATAGGTACTCTTAGAAAAAACAATTTTACATAAAATCACCCCAAAGTCGGCACAATATGCGACAAGAACATTGAATGTATTTTCATCTTATTACACTCAAAAAATTTTTATTTTAAAATGTTGAATATCATATAACTTGAAAATCTGAAAAATTACATTTTTCATTAAGAAAAGTATCATAAAAATATACTACTACCCAGAAATAAGTTAAAAAGGTTTCACAAATACATATCTATTTTACAGTTATACAGATATATTTAATATAATGATGGATGGAATTTAGATGGTTACAGATATATTTTAACATAAAATTAAATATCTAAACAATGAAAACAATTTTATGCCATGGATACCTAATTTAAAAAGAAAAAAACTTCTTTAGAGAATAATACAAAAACTATATATTTAAGTGCAAAATAATAGATATTTTATTATATTGTATCCTTTTCATTACATCTTTAAATCTTAAGTTATGAGCTTTCGAAATTTTTCGAATCTATGCATATTATACATTTTTGAAATCGGCTAATTGTACCCTATTCTATGAGGATATAATTAAAACATTGAAAAATTTATAAAACGAAAAATCTCAGTTCCCTTAAAATAAAGATTAATATCACTTTAGAACATATAATAAATCAGAAAATTCATGCCTAATTCAGTTATCTTCCTCTTGTCAGTCTCATAGCAAACATATTTAAATTTTGCCAATTCAAATTATAAATTGGTAGGACAGTCGATCAAATATTCATTTTCATAAAATTTTTATTTCATTCACCTATTTTCTTCGTTTAATAATATTTTAACAACTGTCATTTTGTTGCCATTCTGTGTAAAATAAATTTCAAATAAACAAAAATAATACAGTGAAACCTGTGTATAACAATACTGTTTGTAACAATAAATCTACCTTTAGCAATATTTTATTGGTGCCAAATCTGGTACCAAATTTCATCAAAATCATCCAAGCAGCCAAAATCACCAAGTGAGTCAACTGGCCTATTTGTTACATGCATTTTGGAGACTTTGCCCCACCCTACCCTGAGGGACTGTGTTACGGTTTATTTACCCCTTCTATACTACGATTACTAGATAAATCAAATTTTGACGGCACATGGAGTTTTTAGAGAACATCAGGCTAGATTCTTCGAAAAAATTTTATGTTCATGCAGCCAAGAAACGGGATTTGTTCTTCACGTAATTAAAGAGTGCGAAATTTGGACATCATACAGAAAAAACTAGCCTAGTGGATGACAATTAATGAGTTTAAAAGACTTGATAAATAATGCCAATATTTGTATCTCATTGTGAGGACTTCTTCACGAACTGCTAATTAAAGAATTAGATTTATTGTCGTCGTTTAGTGAAACTGATGTTTCCCGTCTCTAAAAAAAAAAAAAAAAAAAAAAGGAAGAAAAAAATATTGTAAAATAAGATGTATCACATTTTTCCTGTATCACTATTATTACCCCTTCTATACTTCAAGTTGGTTAATGAGAAACATGTGTACCAAGTTTCATCAAAATCCCTGTAGCCATTTGGAAGTGATGCTGTAACAAACATGCATACATTGAGTTTTATATATATGGATTCTTTCATATACAAATTCATAATCATCAGGGGAAGGGTTTTTTTTTTTTTTTGCCTTCTAAATTTCCCACATCATCATTTCCCACACACCAGAAACATCAAACCAGCACACACTTGAAATGAACAGCTTAGATTTAATTCATGGGTTTATTTGGAATGCATACCTTATATTTAAATAGTGTTTTAAATATTCTTCAATGAGCACACAATTTCAAAAGACAGCTATAATCCAGTTGGCATCTAAGGTATATTATATAAAACTCAATGGCTGATCTTTTAAGCTTTTAATTTTTTTTTTTAACATTGTTAAGTCACTAATGGAAAATTTTTTTAGAAAATTTCAGAAAGTTGCAGACAATCGCTGCTAAATGTGGAGGAGAGGGGATGGTTTTTGCACACAATTTTCTCAACCCAAAATGCTTTGCTAGAATCTTATATATAGATTTTTCTCAAATTCATCTCATCAATAACAATCCAAAAACTGAACTGGTGATTGAAAAGCACAAGAGATGGTATGCCTTCTCTGAAATGATTGAACTACTTGAAAAGAGCTGTTTTCTTCAGTGTGTTAGCTCCAAAAAAAAAAAAAAAAAACCTCGACATTTCATGAATTTTCTGAGAGTTTTTCCCAAATTTCATTAAAAAAATTGATATTGAGTCTTTGTCAACAATCTCCATTGTCAACAAGAATTAAAAATAGGGTACCACATATACACACAAAAAAAATATCACTTTTGCTTCATTGGTCTAATGGTTACTGATGCTCCATTGGGTACATCTCAAACACAGCATGGGCACACATCATCTCAAGTCCACCCTAGTGGCTTAGTTGATATATTTATTGAAAAGACTATGTACATCAGTATTTTTTAGAAATAACTATAAAAACGACTTACAAATATTTATCGAAGAGAATAGAAAAGAAGAAAATTTACAAAAAAAAAAAGTAACAACATAAGGTGCTTATATTAAGCACCTAATGTTGTTTGACATAAAACCATAGTAGCTTTAAATAAAATCAATTTATAATTAGTTTTAAGTAAAGCTACCTCAAAAATAAAAATACTAAAGAAGCAAATTACCTAAAAAGAGCCATATTGATCTGTGTTTGTGTATTGTACATTTCAAGTTTCACAATATTGTTGAAAATAATAGGCACAAAAATGTTGAGGCCTGTAATGACTATAGGAGAAAGGTATTGAACAAAAAGCGTATTAACACCCGGTTCATTCAAGCGATGCAACTGCATTTCCTGAAAACAAAAATATTAATAATAATAATAATCAATAAAGAATAAAAATATTCCTTTCCTTAAAAAAAGATTTTAATGTTTTTAAAATGCATCTTAAATATAATGCAATTTACATTACAGCATCATACTTTTAGTTAGTTAGAAAAGTAAATGAAATAATGAATATTTATTATTTTTTAACTTTTATCCAAATGATTAATTTCCATAATTGTTTTAAAAATAATTTAAACTAAATGATGAAACAGAATTTTTTGCAATACTTCAGCTTATTATTAGAGCACACACTTAATTTATTTTTTTTCTATTTACCACATGAAATCAATTAACTGTACACTAATTACAGAGAACTATTCTTCTTCTCAATTTTTAAATCAAGTTTTATTCACAGTCTAACATTCATAAATTTTTAGCTCCAAGGGATTAGCAAATAATTTGCTCAATTTAAGTATTCACGATTAGATTGACAAAATTTACAGTTGAAATTTGAATGAATATATTAGATACAAACAAGCACATTATATCATATGCTATTAATATTTGATCAAAAAGAAACCTTAGTTTATTCCTAATAAGATATAAATATAGATTATTTCTAATAAGATATAAATAATAATCAAATTCAAGATTATCACAGTGATATATTTTGCAGAAGCCAATAATTGCAAACACTAATCCTGTAAAAAAAAATATCAAGAGGGTTTTTTTCTTGCCATTTAATTTTATTTTATTTAATTTTATTTTACGTAACAACACTCAAGCATGATTGTTTATTATATTGTTCAACATTAAGGAAGTAATCAAGTTAATGACTTATACATCATTTTTACCTTTAACTGATAGTTCACCACTCTGTATATCAGGTAATAACTAGAACACAGCGCAGTTATAACAAATAAGTTGATAAATGTACGCAAGAAATACACTTTTATCTTTTTGCCTCTTGACCACTGTTTGATTTCCCTTTTCCTATGTTCTTCAGCCAAAGTACTCTAAAAAGGTATAAAAAAATAAAGACAAAATACACAAATATTGTAATACATAAATATCCTCAAAGATGAGCCAATTATGAAATTCCACACATGAAATTCCAGACATGTTAAACACACCTTAATTTCATGTAAAATACTATTGTGCCTGATGGCACTACTTTTCCTATCTTCAATACAGTAGTCCCAGGAGCAGAATAGGATATTTGAATATTGTAAGTAATCATTTTTTCTGGCCAAAATGGTTTCTTGAACACCATGGGAAGAGCTGAAAAAAAAAATTAAACATCTATTTGTCAAAAAATTTATCTTGGAAAAATATTGGTCATATTAAAAAAAAAAATCAAAATTTTTAAGCACAATGAAATTAGATAGTAGAAAAATTACTTACTACTGAATCATCATGCACAAACATATCACAAAAGAAACAAAAAGTACTGCAATGACAGCAACTGGCATATCATACACTAGGCCAAAATATGAGATTTCATTAGCTGGATAGTGACCAAGAAAGAGAACAGTAGACTGAAGCCACCCCTGTAATTGCAACAGAAGGGAGTGTCATATATAAAATTTAACTATACAAATAATCAAGTTTCACATTTTGTACAGCATAAATGCACATGAAGGCTCCCTTGCACAATAAAATAAAAATAATTAACTTGCTATTATGATACAGTATAGAACAGGTTAGTTATTTGCATTTTCTCAGTATAATTATAAATTTACTAATGTAAATTTAAGATATTTTCCCATTAACTTGGCAACACCCAAAATTTATATTAAAAGTGCGAAATGTAGAAACCTTCTACAGCAAAACATAAGACTTTATGCCAGCTTCATGGCTTAGGTTGTTATAGTATTTGGCTCACTTTAGCAACTTACTTGCTAACAGAAAAGTGACATTTCATACCTACACTTCAATAACAGTCAGTTGATTGAAAAGTATCGGATATTATTATAAATAAATAACACCAAAGACTTACAACGCGTATCTGGTTATATGAGATTTAAAAACAAAAGACCAAGTGAAGAACTTAAGCAAATGAAATACAACTTGCTAAATTTTGCATATGGATGATACTTTTCATACTTCAGTATTTAATCATATTTGCAATATTTTAATATTTTTATTACGTATTTAATCACATTTTACTTCTCAAACATTTTAGTTTAATGGGAACACATCTATATACAAAATAAAACTGCTACAATTAGAAAAAAAAAAACAAGAGTAATATTAATTTACCAAATATGATATCAATACTTTAAATTTAAAAAAATATCAAACTCAAATGTATTACTATAAGACTTACTGTTCCTTGAAGTAAATCCTGCATTGCACTCAGAATATCACCAGTATTATTCTCCATCTCTGCTCTGTATCGTGCTTCACAAAGTTGAGAATAGTTGCGTCTCTCTGCAGTTGTATAATTTTTTTTATTATATTTAAGGGTAAGGTCTAAAATATTATCCGGCAGATTCTCAAGAAGTGTACCCCAATTTGAAAATAAATCATCACTATGTAAGGGATGTGATGCATTTTTTACTTCCTAAGAAAAAAAAATTTATATAATTTGATTAAAGCATTCCTTGTATTAATAAATTAAAATGTATGCATACTTTTTTATAAAACAATATAATTTCTTGAGGATATTTGAAATACTTATAAATAAAACAAAATCATTAAATATTTTATTTAATTTTATAGAAGATACAATTATGGTATTTTTTAAAAAAAACTTCAAAGAAATATTTCATCTTTCCTTTCTCAAAATTTTATACAATAAAAGAATTTTTAAGAAAATTTACCAACAATTGTGCAGAAGGTACAATTAGAGATAGACTGAGAAACTGTTCCATTTCAGCAACATAAAATTGAACAATATGCTACTAAATGAAAAGTATAATCAATAACCAGATCCAAAAATTTAACAGAAGTTGAAAGAAAACTTTTCTTATAAATAAATAACTAATTCAATGAATCTGATTTATAATCATGCCTCCATTACTTTTGGTGTAAAGAAAAAAGAATTGTGCAGTTGGAGAGTTCTGGAACAGGGGCAGAAGATGTGTAATTTGCTGATTAGACGGTGAAAGATTGATGGTATTATGAAAGTTATGATATTGACAAGTAAAGTATTTATAAAGCTGCACAACTTACTTTGGGTTCAACTGTAGGCCTAGGACTGTCATACTTATTCAAAAATTCTTCAGTTATCAGAGATTCATTTGGGGCAATATTGATATCTTTCAAAGGCAAAACATAAAATGCAGCATGAGGCAAAGTGATTAGCAGAAAATAAAGAATAAACAAAATAAGGTTCAAAGCAATCAGCCACCGAAGAAACACAAAGTAAGAAACAACACCAGTTCCTTGCAATCCTAAAAGAAGTTAAATAAAGAAGTAATGAATATTATTTAGAAATTACATCATCATTATAAGCATAAATTACAAAAACTCATTTACAATGTAAATAAGAACTCAATTTTAAAAAAATAAATAATATTTTACTACAGATTCCAAAAGAAAGCTCCTATTAAGAAGAAAACTAATTAAAAGTACAAATGAATGCAATAGCCATACTGGTTATGAAATACCATATAAAAATATACTTACTAAGTCAAAAATTTTAATGCAAGCTGAAACAAATTTCATAAATTATTTCATACATGAAGTATCATGCATAAATAACACAAGAAAGTAAATTAATTTTATTTTTAATAAAAAATATCAACAAAAAATGTATCAACACTAAAATGCATGACTCCTCTGTTTAAATACTAGAATCAAAAAGTTCCTGGAAAGAAATTTTGAAAATTATTAATTTAAATTAACACAGATTTAAGCTACAATGGCTTAAAAGTATTCTCCTCTTGCATTGATACACTTGTCTCAAAGTTGGCACAGTTTTGGAAACATTATTCAAACCAAATATCTAAATCTGTCATCAGCTGTCTTGTTATTAGGTAGATTCCTTATAGGAACTTAACCTATTGCAATGGTTCTCATGACACGATTTCCGGAAAATTCCTGTAGATCTTCATCGATCATGATCCTTAGAAACCAAAACCACCCTTCATTCAAAAGTTTATATATATATACGTATAACAATTTTCTCATGTTATCTTGTGAACATGATAACGGGAGTAATTTGGGTTTGATTTTAACCGGTGTGGGATATGATGTAAGGATAGTGAACATCTCGGCCAACTTCATAGATGGGCTATCCAGCTTAAAGGGGGTGGAAATGATGAAGGATTGAAAATTTCATTTCCCAATCATTCCTTTATGATTGAAAATAGAAAAAAAAAATTCAAATGAGGCGAATGATCGCTTTATTGTAATGAACAATTTTTGTGCTTAAAGTTTTTGATAGCTGCAATTGCTTAGAAGTTATGAACTGAAAAGTGATCCCCCCCCCTCCTAACCTATGCATGTTACCCCTTGTTGGAAAGCTCTCATCATTTACAGTCTCATCCACCTTCTTTCATTCTTGGAGCTCTAATCCTTATGAAAATAGAAGGTGAAATGTTCTTTCCCTTATATCTTTGGACTAAAGGAATCTACCTTTGCCTTCTGGCTTGTTTTTTAATGGTCTCTTCAGAATTCAAAACTTCCCACTTAACTTTATCCTTAGCCTCAGAAAACAAGTAAAAATACCACACATATGACTTTAGGTGAGGATGTTGGATGTTCATGGTATGTTATGTTTTAGCAAGTAGTGGCCAATACCCTGTAGGAAATTCACTAATTTTTACCCATTTCACAGGATAATTCAGTATGTTAGCATTTCATAAGTAGCAAATAATAACTAAGTAAAACTCCTTATTCCTAAATTGGACTTTTTGAATGAATTCTTATTGAATGGCACTCCAGTAATAAAAAATCACTTCCAAGAGCTACCCATTTCATATCACTTTTGTCCTTTCTGAAAGCTTGTACGATCTTCGTACGAGTGCTTGATCCAGCTCTTCACTGCCTCATTTTCATAGGCTTTAGCCAACATGTGAAGGACCTCAGATGGTGTTTTCAAATTAAAACCCAAAATTTATTTATTGATAAATATTTGATAGCCAACAATTTAAACTCCAATGATAGAGGAAAACTTAGTCAATGATAATGCTCATTACCACTCAAAGACTGAAATTGTTACATTTTGAAAGAAGCCATTAGATCCTCTTTGCTTTGTAATAATATAACAACAATGAATTTCCCAGCAGCACTTTTCATGACATATGATACACACTGAGTACAGGAAATTTTTGATTCTATAAGTATATAATGTATACATGCAGTTTTTACCAAATAAATACGCCAAGAAATTAACTACTAGTTAATTAATTGTTTTATTTTAATAATATACTATTAAATGTATATGAACATACTGAAAATTTTAATTACTTGTTTAATTTTAAATTAGATTTTCATATGCATTACTACTGCAGTGTGCGGCTTTCTTGGCTTCTCGCTTACCGTTTATGAGAAAAACAACTCAACGATATTGTATTCAGAAAGATTGACGATGGCAGATTAAACGATAAAAGTTATTCCTGTCGACTTTTTGAGAAATAATATGGTAAATCTTCTGTAAATTTTTGTAAAGAGGTGAGCTGTATTTATTTAAGTTGTATTGTTTTGAAAAATATATGAAGCTTTTTTGTTCAATGGTCTTTGTAGTGGTTAACTGGGCTTCCTACTTCATTTCTAAAAACATGGTGGAAATAGAACAAAAACATTGCTTCTGGCTTTAAATGCAGCCTGTTCGCCAAAGCTACAAACAAGAAAGTAAATGCACAAAAGGCTGCAATAAATGCTGCATTAGTTTAAATTAATATGCAATCGGTGACAAAGGGAGTATTTACCTTCAATACGTTTCAAAGAATCGTTCCATAATTCTAAAGCTGCAGATGCATGCTTAAAACAACCAAAAATGTCCAGACACTAAGGGAGTAAAAGATAAAAACATTAAACAAGTTTAATGCTGAGGTACAAAAATATTAATCATCTGAGTTTTAAAGACTGGAATTTTATGAATTGTGCATTAAATGAAAAGTAGAAAATAGCAATGGTGCTTTAACGATGAGTTTTGTTAAATAAAAACAAAACTTTGAAGAAAAACAAAACAAAAACCCCTGACCTAATTTAAATTTTTAAAATAAAATTTTGTCTTTTCAAAAAAGCAAAATAGTAATAAATGAGAGTATCCTTTAATGTCATGTGTTGTTTTGAGAAGAGAATTTGTGGCATCTACAAAAATGAGAAGCAGGCTAGTAACACATCAAGATTGCCTGTCAAGAAAATGCTTATGGCAAAGTGGAGAGCTACTTGAATCTATAATTAGTTTTAATCGCCATTCCAATCAACAGCACATTAAAAGATTAGTAATATCAAGAGTAGTTGATTCAGTAGAAAGTAATATATATATATATAATAATTTTGTATGATGTAGTCATAAAAATAATAAAAAGGCTGAATAATAAAGTCTGAGCTATTTTTAGCAGATTATGTAGGTGTTTTAGGGAAAAGTATGGCGTCAACAAGTCGCTGATTAAGGATTTTCTGTGGGTGCATGGAAGCGATTAAAGTATTCTTTTAATAATAACTATGTCAAAATGCGTGATTTAATATACCTTGAGCAAAGGAAATAAAATGAAACTGGAGTTTAAGAAAAGTGTTGTAATACATTAGTGTTGTACTAAGATTTTAAAATATATAATATTAAAATTTAAAGTAAAATTAAGTGAGATTATTACATATGTAAAAGAAAAGAGAACATGCAAATTGCTAATTTTGAAAGTCTTCCATAACCAAATATACTAAGATATATTTTTCATACAAGAAATACAGAATTGAGAAAAGTTTGCTCTTGATTTATTTGATCCCGAGTGATAGACGATAGCTTGCAGGGACAAATATCAATTCCCAGGTCACCAGTCAATCATGGATTTATCTTTATGATGAACTAAACCCATCAGATAGTTGTACACAAAATTGTAATCAACTTTATACCTTACTTAAGTGCCCTACAAAATTCATCGTGGCATATGATAAGCTGGAATTCGCTTCAGTCAATTTTAATTTTCTTATAATTAAAGTCATGATTTGATAAGAGGGTCCATAGCAAAATCTCATTTCATGCATTTATTGGTGAATGCAGATTTAAAAATCATAAAAATAATTATACATATAAATAAGTGTTAAATCAAAATATAATATAGCAAATTATGTGTACTCTGGTCAGGTGCTGGGACTTTTAAGTGCTTCCAACATACAAATAATATAAATTTATTAATAAAAAACATAATGCATGCCAATGTTGCAGTTTTCAAGCTCTATAAGACTCATTAACTTATATCTTTATGTAATCAATATTATAAGCTTAGCTGCTATACTGGATTTTCATTCATTTTATAAACTTTACCTTGATTATTACAATACAACTTTAACCCTACATTTTGCAGAGGTGCACATATGTATTCTTTAGAATTTTCTCTTTATAAACTTATTAGAAATATTAAATAATTAATTAATGAAATAATATGCATATATTTATCTGAAGCTAAAAGGTATTTTTTTGATAAATGAATTTTAATTGCACCCTTCTTTGACTTCTGACCTATACAGCTTATCACCATCCACACGTATGACCTCAAAAAAATAAATCTGAGATTTCAAAATAAAGCATAATTTCAGGTTGTACTTTTGTTTACAGTCGATTCCATATAGTACATCTATATTTATAAAATGAAGTGTTTGTGTGTGATGTCCAGATGAATCTATCGCACTTACAGCCATGAAATTTGTCACACACGTAGTCGTAATGGTGACTCAATGCACCTCAAAGCCGGAATTTTTAAATTTTGAAATCTAGAAAACTTTTTATATAATGTTTTGTGTTGTTTTGGATGATTTTTCGCACTAAATTTCTCGATAGCACAGTTTCGGATAATTATACGAAAAAAAAAAAGATACACCATCAGAAAGAGCAAACGATTTTTATTCTAATGAAGTTTGTTTCGAATGTCTAATGTAATTTACTGAATTTTGGGAATTTTTAAAAAAATAATTACTTTTCAAAAAAATTTTATCCAGAATTCTTAAAACTCTTACATCCAACATTCTAATAAAGATATCATTTTCAAATTTTTTCAGGGAGTAAATCCAATTATTTTTCTCTGATTTAAAACAAGAACGGTTAAAATATTTTATTTCTCCGATTTTAAATTAATTTATTTCTGGATAGGATCAGAGAATTTTTATTGAATGCCAACAGTGAAGAACCACGCCGTTTCATCGTGACCTACAAGATAAACCTGCTTATACTGAAGGTCATGGCTTCGCCCTGGCTATGCCATCTGGTGGAAAAATCAGACATGATTTATTCCCTGTTTATGTTTTGCAAGGAATAATTAGAAATCATTTCACTGGATGCAGTTGTAAAGCAAGCACTACTGGAAAGTTCCGACTTGAAATTATGAAATTTCAATGCTGAAATAAAGCAAATTTTACATATATATATTTTCATTTTTGATTAAACATAAACATTATGCATACTGTACCTCAAAGCATAATAAAAAAAAATGTGAAAACATTTTTTTTTTTTTTTTTTTAATTAAATTCATTTCGTTACAAAAAAATGAAGTAATATCAAAATAAAATCATGACAATCTTAAGTCTAAACTTATAAAAGGCAATGTCTCTGTGTGTCATTCTGGGTTTTTTCATATAATGATTTTCATGTTGAAACTTTTTAATATTGTATTGGATTAACGTACAATATCATTGGAAAGGTAATTCTTTGCACTTTCAGATGGTGTAAAAATCATTTTTATGCTGTAATATTTTCGGAAGTTATTAAGGAAAAAAGCCAAAATTTCAAAAAAAGGGCTCCGAGGTGCACATTCCCACCCTTCAAAGTATGTTTGTGCCAAATCTCGTAGTTCTAAGTCTAGTGGTCTGCCCTCTAGAGGAACAACACACATATTCTCCTTTATTATTAGTAGAGATAATCATATGTACACAATTGAATTTTTGTATTTTATGTACAATTTTTATAACCCAGTTGAATGAAAATAATGTTGAAAAATATAAATCCAACTTACAACCTATCAGTCAGAATAGAACTCAGTCAAAAGTAAATGAAGGCATGCAGTCTTTTAATTAATTAATTTATTTTTACATTTATTACACACATTTAAATAGATTTAAACAACTGTGGTTGGGAAATAATGCATAGTTCAGAGTTTAAGAATTGCAAAATTTAGTTTTTAATTACCTTTGCCCAGCAAGATTTATCTTTTGGCCTGCCAAGAGGTAGAGTGTCCAAAATTGCTTCCCTGTAAGAAATTAATTTTAAAGTTAACTTCAATAAAATATTAAGTTGTCAATAAAAATAGGTAATCAAGATTACACAACTTGATTATTTTTAATTAAAAATGATTGTTTTAAGTAAAGTAATAAAATTTTATGTCAATAATACAAAAAAATTATCATTATCAAATTTTTAAAAAAGGAATCAAACTGAATGTAAACTACTTTAATAAAAATATGCTATGTAAAACTTCCTACATAATGTGTTTAAAAAGTATTTAAAAGTTTCAGATTATAGCATCTCAATACAAATTATCCGAATTTGTATGTTTAAAATAAGTATTTTAGAGAAACATTTAGTGGATATGCTAACAGTTTTCATCATTGTATTATTTCAAGGAAGGTTGAGGAAAAAAGAAAGTTTATTGAGAACTGGTTGAACATAAATGGTTGTATCTACTTTCAGTAACATAATTACTAGATTTGATGACAGATAAATTTCACTTGATTTTCTTTTTTAATAAACTATTATAGGAATAAAAAAAAAATATCGCCTTTTGATATTTAATCTACTTGATGCCAATTCTCCAAATACTGAAATACAGTACTTTACCACTTATTACTTTTATTGCATGTCTTTTAATGACTGAAATCATAAATGAGAATGAAGTACTTGGGACACTCTCAGTGATCCATTATTCTATGTCTAGAGAAAATTGAATTAAATGAATTTTATATAAAAATTGACTTTTTTGATACACTAATCAGTTACATTCCATTAAAGAAAAACATTTTTCAAATAAATTTGTTGTTTACTAACACTTTTCAACTGAATCAACAAACATTTTAATCGTATGCGAAGTAAGCAAAGCAAGTTGATATCACATAGTGATAGCAATAGAATCAAAACTTAAGTCTTTGGATTTTCTGAGCAGGTACAAAGGGTAAGTAATTTATTAATATACTGATCTTCATAATAATTATAATAATATTTCTATACCTGTTTACTACAGATGTACCTTGAATTGAGTGTGTGACAGCATGTGAATGCCATGAAACACTAAAACATATTTTTGACCAACATTTTCTTCCAATCATAGTCAAATCCTCACTTTCAGCTATAACTGCATTAGAATTTTGCTGGTCAATAGTAAAAGATGCCCTCTGCTTAGGTTGACCTAGCATAACTTCTGCTACTGTATAAGCATCATTGATAGTAAGTGGTTTTACATTTGTAATAGTTCTGGCATTTGCATTCCTTTGAAAGTTCTTATCATCTATATGTTGAAAATCACCATCATCATCATTTGCAGCTATATGCCTCTTACGAATCTTTATACTACTTCTTGGTTGATCAAGAAAATCACGCTGGTCATCAGAATAACCTCTTTGTAATGAATTACTAGGAATAACCATTTTGTGAGAAGGAGAAGTTTGTACATATTCAAAAATCTGGTTAGGTAAAATAACATTTTCACTCTCATTAGGGATCTTTTGAAATTTTTCTTTCAAAGACACATCATAATTCATTTCTTGGGTAGATGAGTCATCATATGAATGTGCAGTATGATAATGAATTCTAGAATGCATCATCATTTTTTTATCCTTTGTATGCTCTGGGTCATTTTCAAAAGACAAAATTGCATCAAGCTTATTCTTAGGATTGCCACTACCATAATTCTTTTCATCTTCAATACTCATAGCTCTATTATGATACTCATGTGATAAATTTTTCTTCCTTGTCCAAAATAGTTTAGAAATTGCACCACTTTCAACATTTATTTTATGGCCAGCATCATGCATTTCTGTAGCATTTTGAATGCTCTCATAGTCAGCCGCTGAAACAGCTTCAGAACCAAAAGCAATGTCTGCACTGAGATTGGAATGATATCTTACTTTTGTATGTGAAGGTTCTTCTTTGACAAATTCCAGCTGATATCTTCTATCTCTCCAGTCTTCTTTTGTCCTTTTATGCGGAATATCAATTTGATTTTCATTGCCAACAGATAAATACTTTTCATCTTCAATACTAATTGCTTCATTATAATATGGTCCTCCATGGTAAAAATATCCTGTGTGACTTCTTTTATCTCTTTCTTTGGTCCTTTTTTGTGAGATATCGACTCTATTATCATTGCCAGAAGAATAATAATTTTGATCTTTAGATCTTGAGCTAGCATTATGATATGGTCTGCCTTGGTAAGAAATTTTGGTGTGATTTCTTTCACCTTTTTCTGCTTCTTTAGACCGTTCATGTGAGATATCAGCTCTATTATCATAGCCAGCAGAATAATAATTTTGATCTTCAAGTCTTGAACTTGCATTATAATAGGGTCTACCATGGTAAGAAATTTCGGTGTTATTTCTTTCATCTCTTTCTACTTCTTTAGTCCTTGCATGTGAGGTATCAGCTCTATTATCATTGAAAGCAGAATAATAATTTTGATCTTCAGATCTTGAGCTTGCATTACGATATGGTCCGCCATGGTAAGAAATTTCGGTATTATTTCTTTCATCCGTTTCTGTTTCTTTAGTCCTATTATATGCAATATCATCTCTATTACCAAAGCCAGCAGAATAATAATATTGATCTTCAGATCTCAAGTTTTCATTATAATATGGTTTTTCATGGTCAGAAGATCGTTTTCCCCTAGATTCAAAAATTCTTTCTGGAACATTTCCAATTTTGGGATCCTTTTTCATATGCATTATCCTCGGTAATTTAGAAGGGTGCTTACACTGCATCACTGCCAAATCATCTTCAGAGGCATGAATTTTGGCAGATACATTTCTTTCAGATGGCCAATTGCTTGGTATATTCTTTGATTTCAGTTTAGAATTAACAGAATCATTTCCATCTGTAAATGGTATCTTTGACTTATGGTTTCTTTTCATTATCTTCCCTACAAAATTACTCTTTAAAAAATTCCAAGTTGTAAATTTTAGTAAGATTATTTGATGTTACAAAAACATGCAAGTCAAAATAAATACTACAAATACGTAAAAGTGAAATAATCCACTTTAAGTTTCAAAATGCTTTGCAAAAACTATTGTTTTAAAGGAGCGCAAGCTCAACACTCAGTCATATGAAACTTTTATTCTAAAAGAAATGTGAAACTGAGTTGATATATATTTAAGCATATCTATTTTAGAAAATGAAAGCAGACAAACTAGCTTATCTCCCCCCCCCCAACTCTTTTATTTACAGCAGATGGTATAAAAAACAATCCTTTGAGAGTTCAGTTTTTATCAGCTACATGATATCTACACTATTATCTACTTGTCATTTTAAATGACTTTTATCTTAAATACTAACAAAAAAAAAGACAAATGCCTTACAGCAACAATATTAACACCACTGTCAAACAAAAAGCAAGCACATTTCACAACTTTAATCTAGAGATATAAAAAGAAAACTGAAGCATGTTACTCAAAATATATCAATAAAAGTTCAAATATAATTATCACGGAAAGTTACATAGATCAAAATTGAAAAGCAATTTTTTTTTTTTTCCAGTCTTGTCTTAAAATGAAATGGCAAGTAGGGTCATTCTAAATATAACCAATTTATAAAAGACTAAAATATTTATAATTTAATTTTACAAAGTAGTAGCATGTAATTTAATAAGTTAAAAATAATTCTAAGTATTTAAACACAAATAAAGTTACTACTGACAATTCATATCTGTATTATTATTATAATTACATCATAGTAATGTGGCTTTCTTTCATTTAAAGATCTTTTCCTCTATATAAACAGGTTTTATTACAACTAAATAAGCAGTGTAAGCTTGCCATAGCAAAATTCAATTTGATATATTTGGAAGTTCTCTTCAATAAATATTTCAGCTTTTTAGATAATGAACTTTTTAAGGTTAATTGATAAGACAAAACTTCTTTGCAAACAATTTATATCAATAGAGAACTAGGTAAATTTAGCTATTTGATGCAATAAATTTTAAAGGCATCTAGTTTAAAAGGTTCATAAAAACACACATTTCCATAAAATTGAAAATAACAAAAAATGAAGAACTTTGAAATCAGCATACCTTTCAAATATATTCAATTAGCATTTTAAACTATTTGTTTTTCACAAATCTGAATTTATAAACAATTCATAAATATTTATTACAAAAATTAAATCCAATAAAAAAGTTTTGGAAAATGTAAAATAAAACGTCAGTTTTAAAAGGATTTTTTTATGAAATGTCGTTTCACATAATTTAATTACCCTTTCATCGGCACCCCCACCCCCCCAAAAAATAAAGTTCAATGTAAAACATGATAATACCTGTACAGTTTCCTTTGACTCAATCGTATAGGAGTATTTCTAATGTTTGACAATTCTTTTTTCTTTTCTTCTTCTGTAAAAAAATCTTTAAAATCATCCGTAGCATCTTGAATCTAAAATAGAAAAGTAAATTAACTCTAATGTGAGAAATATGATTTAATGTATTGCTGTACAGCTGGAAAGTAAAGGAAAAATTGTTACCACCATGTACAAATAGCCACAAATGACAGTCTTTACATGAGAATAAAATTGGAATAAAAAGTAATTAAAAGCAATACAAAATAGTTTTAGAAAACAAGAATGAAACATATCATAATCATGCAGAGAAACAATGAATAATTGCATCTTATATATAAACTTTGTTTTAAAGAACTTAAATATTAAGAATCATAGGACAATAATTTTTGAAGCATATAATTTTTACATTTACTTATATAAAGAAAATGATTTTAGATTTTGACACAGAAAATATTTTCACATTATCTATTTGTTCTTTCTATTTAAATATTTTACAACCTAAGTAATTTCTTCTTTAAAATTCAGTTACGATTTTAATTAGGATGATAGGAAATTTTAAATTGCATTGATAAATGTTTCATAAAATTACACATAGGAAAAAAGTTTTCTATTATCACCCACTAACGAATGCATATCCAAGCAAAAATATATACAATGTAAGAGCTAAAATAACATGGCTGAAAATAAAAAAAAAACACCATTATTCACCATAAAATTAATTTATCAAAATTCTAAATGAATCTTTAGATTAAATTAACAGCCAACATTGCAGTTCAATAACACAGTTCCATATGTATAAAATCCCTTAAGAGATTTGTCTTCATTTAAAGACTGATATTGACATGTATTAAAAGAATTTGTTTGCTAAACACTGTTTTATCAAGAGTTTTAAAACTGCCGTTGTCATATACATTTGAATGACATATTTTAGAAAGTGGCATATTCTTTTAATATTTTGTTTATATGGGTTCCTATTATTGGAAAATGTGCATTACTTAAAAAAAAGGACATTTAAAAGTTAAAACCAATGTACAGATACAAAAATTAATTTAAAATTTAGGCAACATATGCTTTACATCAGTGTATATACAACGTCAACGAAGTTCATTCACGTAAGAAATAGCTTGAAATGAGGAAATTGAGAAACACAAAGAAACGTATATGCAAAAGAAACATTTTATTAACATTTGATACGTTGAATACAACATTGTAACAGCATTTGTGTTAGTTTTCAACAAAGCAGATAGTTATGATAAACGACGCAAGTGTATTTCCTTGCGCAACTAAAGTCAAAAATGTTTGTTCAGTTCGATTACTAAGAGATGATATCACCTTTACGGCAGATAACCGCAGTAAGACATTTAGGCATGGACGACACTAAACGATTCAATGTGTCTGTAGAAATTTTTTCCCATTCCTGCCGCAAATAATCTTGTAACTGTTGTATATTTCGGGGTCGACTCTGGGCCATATTCCTCTTAAGAATACTCCAAATATTCCGTATAGGAGAGACATCCGGGCTTGCTACTGGCCACTCTAAAACAGGGACATGTTTCGTACGTGTTATCTTCGCCGTATGAGGCCTTGGGTTATCTTGTTGGAGAAGATATCGTTTTCTGCCAAACAATCTCTGCACTGATGGACGTAGATTCACTTCAAGAACACGTATAGAGTCTGGAGCCTTCATCGTGCCTGTACAAAAATGCAAATTGCCAACCCCATTCGCTGCCAAGCAACCCCACACTATCACAGAGCTTACTTTATGAACTATGCCCTTGTAACAGGATGGATAGTTTGCTTCATACTTCTTCCTAATAACCTTTCGGCCAATATTTCCATATGAAACCTCAAATATGCATTCATCTGTCCACAGTACCTTTTCCCACTGAGAATGAGTCCAGCTGAGGTGAGATTTGGCCCACGCAACACGCCGACGTTTATTCTATGAAGTGAGAAATGGCTTACGTCTCGCTTTGTAGAATGCATAGCCACACCTTTTGATATATCGACGCGTAGATGCTTCAGAAATGGCCTTTCCAAAACTTTATCTTGCCCATGTGACTAGGTCTGCGACTACCATGTGCCTATTTTTACGAATATGTCGACGAAATACGCATACTTCCTGATCAGTCAACATTAGCTTCCAACCGGGAGCCTTTCCTGGACGGCTATTTCCAGTTGTAGTGAAACGTTTTATAATACTACACACTGTAGATTGTGCCAAGCGGAACGTTTGGCCAATTTGGAGCTGAGATATACCATGTTGGTGCTGTTGTATGATCTGATTGCGTACTGTAAGGTCAGTAGCTCGTCCCCTTGCCATGCTTACACTTAGCACTGATAACGATTGCAAATTGCTCGCCCTTTTATGCTGTTTGCTTCCTCTGACGTCACTGACTCAGAATTGTGTGCGAAACGGTTGGAATATTCTTGTTCTTTCTACTGAACGAACTTTATTGCAAAGCATTGGGATTAAGAATGCAAATTTCAGACTAACTTTAGGTTCTTTCCTTGTTTTTTCAGTTGTGACATTTGTACATAGTCTACAACTGCATATAACTATGCATTTAACAACGTTTCGATGACCCCACATTTTTTTAATTACAGAAACCTTAGTGAATGAACGACGTTGACGTTGTAGAAGAAGCAAATATGTATAGTTTACAATATTTTGAGATATTCTTTAAATAGAAATTCTTCAACTTGTATCTGTAAAAACTTATAATGCTTCTTTCATTCACAAAATCCCACTTCCATTCACAGTAATCACCATTTCAGATTATAAAATCTTAGTCAGTATCAGTAAATTAATAAATGATTTAAAAAAAACAATTATAGTGTGATAAAAAAAAATTACAAAACATTTTGCCAGTTTTATATATTATGTCAAATATTTTAAACTCAGATACTTAAAAGTCAAAATTTAATTTTAGAAGTCATTTTTAAATTCAATAACGTATAACAAAATTTATGTTTTCACAATTCATTCATATGTTTCACCACAGCTTTAATTGTTTTTAACACAACTGATTAATGACTAAAATCTACAAATTGTAGCATTGGATGAATGATGCGACTTTTACTCCAGCATGCAAAAAAAAAAGGTGATACAATGATAATGTTTGCACAGCTCATGATGTAATAAAATGAAAAACATTCCTTAAAATTAACTTATAGGAACTTTAGTTAATATACATTCAAGATATGAATAATACAAATTCATACCATATCAACTATAATTATGTATCACAGAAAACTGAATAAAAATAAATTAGTGTCATTCAATAAATTATGAGGTACATAACATGTAACGAATTATTATTAATAATTTAATTATTATTATTATAATTAAATTATTCAGTTCTGATAATCAGAACTGAATAAATTTATATTGTTCTTGAAAATATTTTGTGGAGATAAGCAAATAAATGAAGCAAATATTTTTTTGTAAAACAGCAGGGAAAATTTTCAATATTTAATTATACATCAAAAACAGGTGCATCCTGGAGACCTCTAAATTTATAAAAGGAAAAAGAGTATGAACAAACTACTACAGCTAAAACTGTAAAAAAAAATTATAAGAGTGATAACACAGCATAACAAAAAAGGTTACAAAATTATTGCTGCACTAACAAGTGACACAATTTGTATGATAACTTTCAAATCATGTAGTGCATTTTAATATAAAAATATATTTCATTTTAGAATAATCAGAAAACTTTCCATAGGTACATATCTGCTTGAGACATTTATTTAACAAAGGTGTCTATTTGGGATAAAATTATTCAATGAATTTAACCCTTTCACTCCTAAAGCCGGCATCCACAAAGCAACCCGCTGACTATAAATGGCATGTATGAAGTGACTCGCAGAGACGAGCGCTGGCTATAGTAAGCAGCATTCATTCATTCATTTATTCAAACATTAAATGATCTTCATATTATATAATATATATTAACTTCATGTTTTCATTATAATAGTTATTGTTTATGTAAAAATTATGAATATATTATTTTAAAGACAAGTCCCTTTTCTTCCAAGAACATACCAAGGTGGAGTTGTTCAGGTGTAAGTCATAAACCCAAACTCACAGACTATCCACGCTCAATGAGTACACTTTTGGAGCAGGATTTGAATCAGTACCTCCATTATAGCGGAGCGAACTGCCACAGAGAAAGGGTTAAAAATACTGAACACAAATCACTAGCTAATAATTTTTAATAACTAAGAAACTTACATCTTCAAATGTAAATGATTGTTTAGGTGTAGCATGCCTCCCAAGTGATGTCAGAAAACTAGTTTTAGTGGGAGCAGCAAATGACCGGTGACGTAATCTGCTTAGTGGGATGTCTTGGTCAGCTCTTGATGACCGATGAGGCAGAGTTAATGATTTGGCTGCATGATATTTGGATAAGGTTTGAAGCCGCCTTCGCCCAAGTGTGTTGCTGGGAAGATAACTACAAATTTCAGTTTTAATTTCATTTTCACTCAAGGGTTCTGAGAAATCGCCCCCATCTGTTGGTTAAAATAACATTATGATAATAAATATACAAATGCAAACAGTATTTCATAACACAAATGATGTAAATAATACCAATAAGATCCTATTTTTCTTTATACAAAATGTTACTCTTATGTTTCAAATCCTGAAGGAATCTTACACATTTTTTTAAAAATTATTTTAAAATAAATTTAAAAATTATTTTGATGTCCTGGATTTAAAGTCATAAAAATTTGCTTTTAAAGAGAATAAATGGATCTTTATTACCCAATCGAGTCTGAAATCTTAAGAATATTTTACCTATGGTAGCATAAGAAATTATACATATAAATGTGAATTATCTGGTTTTGAATTCAATATAGGAAATGGAAAAATATGTTTGAAACACTTAGAGGGTTAAAAAATGTTTTTAAAAATATGCCTTTTGCATCACTAAGATACCTGAAGTTATAAATGAGAACATGCATGAAGCAAGGTCATGAGTAATGGATCAAGGAATAGCCTATTTTACCTTTCTTTCTACAAAGGATCAATCCAAAAGGATTGAAAAGGATCCACATCAAGATCATTAAAAAATGAGGATAAACTGATTCAGAATATGAATTTAACACATGCTGTAAAGAAAGCAATGAGCAGTTGCTAAAGGATTTAGTGCACAAGTTGATGCGAATAAGAAACTAATGAAATGAATTCAAAATCGAATAACATATACATCTCTTTTATTTTTTAAAGAGGAGAGCCAACATTCCAATGCCAATAAAATGAAAATATCATCAGCAAATTTCATATGCTTTATAACAAGAGAAATATTTGAAATGTTGTAACCACATTTCACAAACTTATTTTCTTTAATAATGAATGAAATTTCAAAAATCAAGAGCTTGACAAGTTTTCAGAACTTTTTAATTATAACTTGAACTGATAAAAATATACTTTAATTAAGAATTAGATATAATGTAATACAATACAGATTGGATATTAATGCAAAATTACCTCTTTTCAAAGCTTTTTGTACAAATATACATTAACATTTTGGTCTGATGTGTTGAACCAACCAACAATTTTTAATTTGGTAATAATTTCTGAGAAAAAAGGGACATAATTTTCAAGAAAAGAGAAATAACAAAAAATATGTTTCCTAACCACATAGATTTTAACTTTATATAGCAGTAGTGGACAATAACTATGAACCGTTTTAAATAAATATTCAGTTCAGGTAATAGACGATATTTATTATATTAACTTTTTTTGGTTTATAAATAAAATCTGAAATTTATCTTTAAAAGGATGTACCTATATTTTCCAGCATATATCATCTATTATGAGTAAACTTGGAAATTATTTCTGTTTACTGGATAAAAATTATGTGATGCAAATTTCAAATGACTTTGATAGACAAATAAATTAGTGCTTAAAAAATGCTTACTGCCATCGTTTAAAAATTTCTATTCAATAATTATCAGTTTAAAATCCCCTTTATATAAGTCAAATTAAAGGGGGGGGACTGTGTATTGTCTTTAAGTCATGGTCATTTTTTATAAGATTATAGCAGTGTATATTTGAATAAATTAAAATAAACAAATTACACAGGACAACTGTAATTTTGAATAATGTATATAAGCTGTCTTTAACAGAAGCAGTGTTAAAACAAGGGCATGTATTTTAATAAATATGTGATTACTTTCTACTACCAATAACCTACCATGAATTTATCAAGTTATCAGCTTACATATATTAACAATGTTTGTTAAGAAGTTAAGCTCAAATGCAAAATTTTTTAAAAAATTACCTTCTGAACAAACAGAGGTATTGATGGCTGTTGCCTCAGGAGCAAATCGAACATTGGAAATCTTTTTTGGTTTCTAGATGATAAAAGAAACAATTCAATATAGCCAATTAATATTAAACAAAGTACTTTCAGATTGTCCAATCAATAATATTCACTTTTTTTTAAAATGAAATTCATTATATTATGTGTGAGCAAATAAAAAATGAAGCTTAGTTATAAACTCAAAACATCCATCAAATGAAGTTCATTCCAAATCAGAACTAAAGCTATTTAAGGAAATGGGTTTTAATTAATTGGTTAATAAATGGCAAAAATATAAACACAAAAGAAAATCCACATAAAATAAAAACTTATTTTTTTTTTTATTTTTCTTTCTTCAGTCTCATGCTTACTAATTTGAGGATGTAAATAAATTATATAAACTTTCTAGCATTATGTATAAAATTTCAATGAACACAGTTCTCATTTTAATAGGATTTTTATATTATTACAAAATTAAAAATATATTTTATGCTTTAATTTTTTTCATAAAAATTTATAATTCAGAAAGAGCAAAAAAAAAAAAAAAAAAAAAAAAGTAAGAAATGAAAACAATACAGCCAAAAAATGTTTATAACTAACATGATGTTATTAAGCATTACAGTATAAAAACTGAGTACACAGATATGGGAAATTTTATTAAAAATATTCATCTATCTCATCTTATCATCCAGTAAAAATGAAACTTTATACATGCAAAATTACAGATCTTTAGAAATTTCACCATCTAGAATATACACTTTTCAAATAGAGACTGCTATGTCAGTCTTAGTATTTTATGGTATATCTCATGAGTATAGATCTTTCTTATTAAATCACTCACAACTTTATGATAAATTCATGTAAAAACTAGTATACATAAATATAAACCTTTGACATATAAAATTACATTTCCTCACTCACAAACTTTGCTCTTAAAAAAAACTTCATTAGTAAAATGAGTTTCATCCACATTTGAAGATTTGGTTGTTTATTTGATATCATTGCTGCAATGACAAATTATAGTTAATTTATTTTATAATGATTCATATGTAAACTGCACCAAAATGGACATTGTAATGACATATGCTAATACAATGTATCATATGCAGGAATAAATAGGAAAAAAGGTAAGGCTGCTGAGCTATTCTTTAACTGCTGAATTTTTAACTTATATATCAGTAAAATATAAAAATGAATTGTCATTCGACAAAAAAAAACATCTTAACTCCTTTACTGCCACAGGGCATACATATACACCCTGAAGAGTCTGTGCATTAGGGCTGCAAAGGGCACAAATATATGCTATTGGAAGATTTCACAAAACACTTTCTTCTGTAATTTATTGCTAGCAGTATAACTATGCCTATTGCTTTAGAATGCAATAAAATGACCTATAAATGAATAAAAACAAGGCTCCACCTAGAACACATCCATGTCTCAGAATAGGCAGCAGGGATACGACTGTAATGGTGACAATAAAGGTATATCATGTTGGATTAGGTGGCACTAAGGAGTTGGGATTTTTTTATGGTGCAAGAGCCAAAATTGGCCATGCTGCTTCAGTGGCATTAAGGAGGAAAGCATGTAAAATTTTGTTGGCAATTAAGGGGTTGATAAAAGAAAAAAATTTTTTTATCGAAGCCTTAAATTTCCAGTAACATTTATAAATGAAAATACAAGCAAATGGAAAAACTAGAGGAATTATTATAAGGAACCAAATTTTTCCTGCTATAAAAAAAAATCTTTTATTTTCAATTGAAAAATATATGTTGGGTAACCAAATGAATATTTTAGATAACATTGAGCATACTTTATGAAAAGCATATTAATGAAGAAAACTTAAACTTTTCTGTTATCCTACTACCATAAAAAAGGCAAGCAAAAGAATAAAAAACACCTTTGTAAATTTATTAGTTCGATGGTAATTTCTCCTTGTACGTTACTATTCCATTTAAATCAAAACGTTTGCAAGCTTTTATTAAAACAAAAGCTAATTCTATTCATGTTTTTTAGTTCAGTTAGATTAACATACCATTTTGAACCTACATGAGGGTTATACTGGAATCAACCTCATAATTTTGAAACACAATCAGATGATGAGGATAATACTAAAGTCAACATACCCCTTCAAACCTCTCACTATACCAGCGGGATGACACCCAATAGACTATGCCTGCATACATGGCAGATCTTTAGAGAAATCTGATCTCAAATCACGACTCATTCCCGAAATTAAGACTCTATTATCATGCGAAAATGGCTTTTATTCCTCAGGGGACACTTGGATTAAATAGAAAATTAAAAACATGGGTAATAAGCAAGTTATACCTTATTGACTTGAGATTCAACAAACAGTGATTCAGGATCAATAAAATGAGATTCTTCATTTGATGAGTGACCATCCATTTTTAAATGCTTTGAACAATGAAAGAAAATTTATAATCTGAAAAAGACAAAATAATTGTTTCACACTTGCATTTTAAATTATTCATATGTGTCAGATTCATAAATAAATTTCTTGTATATTTTAATAAAATACAACTATTCTGCTTAACCTAGCAGAGTTGATAAGAATTTCTCATATACAAGAGATAACTGGAAATTGTTTTAAATTAAAGAAATCATGGGATTTCCATTAATTATAATAAACACTAATTTTTGATTTTAAATGCATAGTCAATTGAGTAAATTGTTAGATTATCAAATCATCATTAATTTAAGAAATATTAGAAAATTTCCTTAGAATGTCATATACTTTGGATTAAGATAAACATTGAATATATGTAACTATGTTTTCATATCAGACATTAAAGTAAGTGAAAGTTTTAAACTGCTGACATACAGAAGAAATCTACAAGAGTTGTTTGTTGTTCTCTAAAGTATTATTTTTAGTGCAATAGCTAAATATGCAAAGAATATATTAGTAGATAAAAAACTGACTTTTATACACTTCATAGTAAATATTCTATTAATTCAAGTCCCAATATTTACACTCAGAATCACTAAAAGGCTAACAGTATGCTTTTAAAATGGAAATTCTCTTTACAGGTAATTTTATATTATGTTATGTTAACATTCATTTGTTATAACAGGTAATTTAGTTTTTACTCCAATAGAATGTGCCAGAGGTAGCAATTCAGAGAGCAAGGGGAGACGGTCGCCCCCCCCCCCACCACCACCATTTTTTGCAGGAAAAATTACATTTAAATTTCATTTTAGCTGCTTAAAATTAGGAATTACAAAAAATCAATCGTGTTCAAGAAAGCTAGTTAATTTTTGGAACTAAATCTCTAAGTTTTTTTTGTCTCCCTCCTATTCTGCCAGTAATTATGCTGGAGGTAATATAGGTGTATCAAAATTTTTCACCCTTTGCCACCCAGTCACCACCACTGGAATCTGCAGTACTATCCAGGAAGATTTAGAAAATTATTTCTTTCATACACTTAAATGTTACAGAAGGAAAAGCAACATTTTTGTCTTCATATCGAATATAAGAGGAAGAAAATAAATACTGAAATTTCTTTAAGTGATGTTTTACATCAAGCCAAAATTCTATTATGAAATTCTTATACATAACTTTATATAGCTACAAAAGCATACAAACTGAGAACTTGGAACAGATCAACAGAAAACCTTCCGTCTGATTTTAAACAATGAAGGACAGTGGACAGTGAGGCTGACTCTTATGTGTAGTCCTCAATTTGAGAATTGGTTCTCAAATTTTTTTTCACCCTCAATTAGAGATAAAACGGCTTTATAGCAAGCATACGTCTCAAAGATACCTTTCTACTACTACTCTAAACATTGAATATTTATGATAAAAACAATCTCAAAATATGCCTCCCTCCCCTTTTCATTTTCTTACAATTCATAATGTAATTTTTCTGTCCAAGGTCATAGATCTCATACAAAAATACCTATTCCAATGGTTTCCACAACACAGCTTCAGAAAAATTTCTGTAGATTTTCACTGATCATGCTCCCTAGAGCCCAAAACCATCCCTCGCTTAAAAGTTTATAAATATACACATGTGTGTATGTATAATGCCTTATCCTTATTACTGAAGAAATATTTATTGGATTTGAACAGGTCATGTTCACAGATTGGCTATCCAGCTCATTTTCCTACAACTCCTACATGATTGATGATAGAAAGATAATTCAAATTAGATAAATTAACCACTTTTCCATAATGAACAACTTTTGTACTGAATATTTTCTGATAGCTATAATTACTTATGTAGCGATTACAATCAACTGCCTTCTCCTTTCTATGGTAGGTGGCGCTACTGAAGCCATCTTTTCCCATGATGCCTCTCTGTCATTCTAGTCTGTGTGCTTGTCTCGTGATGTTGTACTCCGTCTTGTCTTGTGTCTTGTAACTTTAATGTTCTGTGCTGTGGAACGTAGCCTAATAAAAAATGGTTCCTAAAATTGAATGGATTCTTCAGCAGCACTACACACAAACTTGAGTCTCGTCCCTCTATAATTGGCGCCCAAGCGGTTACAATCAACTGCCTTCTCCTTTCTATGGTAGGTGGCGCCATCTTTTCCCATGATGCCTCTGTCATTCTAGTCTGTGTGCTTGTCTCGTGATGTTGCACTCTGTCTTGTGTCTTGTAACTTTAATGTTCACAGATTGTGCTGTGGAACGTAGCCTAATAAAAAATGGTTCCTAAAATTGAATGGATTCTTCAGCAGCACTACACACAAACTTGAGTCTCGTCTCTCTCTGTACTTAGAAGTTATGGATTGAAAGGCGGTTTTCAACAACCCCATCCCAACTTCAACTGCATTTTAACATTAGCATCCGATACAATGTTGGAAAACATCCATTAGTTGTATTTCCTTCCTCCCCCTTTCATCTTCATAGTTACAACCCTTATGAAATTAAGAGGACAAAAGGTTCTTCTCCTTATAAATCCCTACAAAAGGCTTTTAACTTTCTGGCTTGCCAACAGGATTTTTTTTAATAATTACTTTACCAAACACTACATTTTCTCCATATTCTCTGCTTGTTGCGACAGCTTTTGATAGTTGTGAGAAACAAATGCTGCATAGTTCCAACAGATGACATTTTGGCTGAATTCTTTGTTACAGTGATTTTCAAACTATTATGCATCACTGGCTAACTACTGGATATGGAAAAGCAGCCAAAATATGTCTTGTATAGATTAAGATATTTGTGTGTACAATAAAAAATGATAAATAAGATTTCAAATACATGCAGCACTAACTCTGTATTTATAATTAATACATCGGTTATTTATTTACATTACAGGAAAAAAATCATGGATTTTACATTTACATTACAGAAAAAAATTAGAAATAATATAAAATTATTATCTACATATCACTTGAGCAACTTTACAGCTATCATGATGTATTCGAAATAGCTGTACTATATACACCAAAAATATTTATAGTTGGTACTATATCTTTTACAACTGAACAATAGTGATTAATTTGATTTAAATTAATAGTTATTAATTTGATTTAAATTAATAGTTATTAATTTGATTATTTTTTTCAATAAATAATTTTGTATGATGTAGAAAATATGAAATGAGCATGAAGTAAATTACTTGCCTAAAATTCATGCTCAATGTATGAAATTTAAACTTAATATATATGCACATACAAAGAAGTCTTGCATCCAGAAAATATTAATACTATCATAGTTCTTAATTTTTCGGTTGAAATCTAGAAGTTGGTACACACTCTTAAAATGGCACCAAGCCGCCAAAGCTAATACAGGTAATACCTGCTTATAGCTTTGGTGACTTGGCTCCAATGATATGCAGTGGTCAACGTCTTGCTTTGGCAATTTGGCAGCGTTTTAAGAGTGTGTACCTGTACCAACTTCTAAATTTCAACCAATTTTTCTAATAAAAATGGAAATTCTTCATCTTTAGCAACTCTTTATAGGAAAAGATACAATTTTTCAGAGTCTGAAAAATTCTTTATTTTTTTTTTAAATATATCTGATCATGCATGGAGATGAATAATGCCAAAAAAAAAAAATAAAATAAAATAAAATTTCCAGAATTTTTAATTTGGTAAATACAAAAAAATAAGCATAAGAAATTTGTAAAAATTTTTATTTTGTAAAACAATAACCACCATAGGTTTAATTACACTTAAATGAATTTTACATGATCTTAAATACATTTCTCATCAATTATTATATAATAATTTTAAAATTAAGAATTAAACTATCGTAATTTGGGCTAGAAAATAATTGATCTTAATTAATAATTAATGTTAAAAGCTTGCATAAAAATACTCTGTTTCATTATTTTTTACAGCCAATTATATCATAGAAAGTATATTTATTTAACTTGTTTTTGAAACCTATCGCTTTTCCAAGAGAAAGAAAATTGCTTTTCAAAAACCTAATTTCTTATAAAATCTATTAATCTTGCAAAATAGCACGATTTGTTCGATAAGACTACTACGAATATCCAAAAATCATACTGTATATTTTCCAATGGGAAATATATTGTAAAAAATAAATATTTTAGCACTATACCGCGAAAGTATTTCATATATAAAGCAACAGCTAACATTAACCATGAAGTCAAGAAATTTGTTTAACTAATTATAATAAACGATTTCTGAATTTTTTTTTCCAAGAAAGTAATTTAATACTAACAAAAAATCTTGACGAACGAAAGTCCCTGTGCGAATATGAAAAAAAGAGAAATCAAAACAAAGCAGAAAAAGTTGAGACATTTCCATGCTTCTTCTTGATTATAAAAAAAATAAAAATCTAGAAACAAATTTAATAAAAATTATTGAGAAAACCCAAAATTTTAGCTCTTATGTGAAATAATAACGTCTGGAGTGTCTTTTGAAATTTATTCTTGATTACGGTTCCAAAGTGAAGATATCATATTTAGAATAGCGAAATCAAGGGGTCTATTCTGGTACCCCCTAGTGCATAAAGTTTATAACAACTCTGCTTCCGCAAACATAATCAGGAATAGTCATGGCGAAATTACGGCACCACACCAGTAATATTTCAATTCATCAACAATTCAATGAAAATTTTCCTTAAACGCTTTTAACCTTCAAGTAAAACACAGGGAAAAACTGAAGCAGAAATCTTTTCCCTATCCAAAGAGTTCGCCTCCCTACGGAGAAGATGCGAAAAAAAAAAAAAAAAAAATCATGAGGGCTGTTTTCTCACTCAGTCAGGCTGCGCATGCGCAGGAATAGATGGCACTGGTTTTTTTTTTTTTTTTTTTTTTTAAATAATTGATAGACTATAGAACAGAGCAGGCTTAGAAATGTTAGAAACTGGGTTTCATCTTTTCTCATTGCTGAACATTTTTTTCGAACATAAAATTTGAAGATAAATAAGAAAATGAAAAATAATTAATGATAAATAAAAAAATTAATTTAAATTTAGTTTTCATTATTATTAAGCATGCATGAATTTTTTTCTATAAATCTTACTTCCAAATGTTTGAGAATCTAAAAGTAAGCGTTCTTGAAATTTCCTCGATCCCTGATATTATTCTTCCCTATGGGGTTGTGACTCATAGTTAAGAAGCCCTGGTTAGAGCACACTGAATATTGTTTGTGTGAATATAAGAGTAGGTGAATAAAAAAGAGGACCAAAACATGGTATTAAATCATACGAAAATGATCAACATAAAGTGACATGTGTCAGTTCAAATCTGAAACTACTGATTAACATGCAATTGCAGCTCATAATAGTAAGAAGGATTCTTATCCTAGTTGAAATAATTGCTTACTTTTCGCTTTATACAGTTGAACCGCGATATAGCGAACCCGGGATATAACGAGCCCTCGGTTACAGCGAACCTTTTACATGGTCCCAACTGAAGCTGTATGTTAATAATGTATTTTCATACGTTTACAACGAACAGCAAACGCTAGAGACTCGGTTACAGCGAACTGAAAATTTCTAAAACTTCAAACTTTTACTTGCCCAAAGGGACATTCTTTACTAATTGTGCTCAAGTCAACCCAACTTCTACAAGAGTTACCCCTTTTGCATGAAATACTCTGGTAAAAAGACCACATTCCTAGCCTATTGTACCTTTGTTAGAGTTGCTGCTAATCCCATAAGTGGGACAAAGAAACAATAGGCAAAGCTCTTTACACTTTCTATCTCCCCTCTTTCCCCCGGTGGACACCTGGCCTGTGTCAACCATGGAAGGGGGGGGGACTTTCTGGTCAGCTGGGAAAGTGAGTGAGGAAGATATCGTGGCATTAGTAAATGAAAAAAACAACTCTATTGTAGATTCGTCTTCAGATATGGAGGAAGAACAAGACGAAACAGGGCCTTCAATTGCAGATGCAAAAGCGGCTACAAACGTTTTGAACAACTTTTTTTGCCACAGAAAACATCTACGAACATGTTGTGGACCTGTTTAAAACAGTGGACAAACAAATTGACGAGTTGTATATGAAATCGAAAACTTTTCAACCAAAAGTAACATCTTTTTTCAATGTAGTGGATTAGCAAATAAGTAAAAAAACATGAATGTTTAGTTTGTTTATTATTGAGTACATTATTTAATACTTTATTTGTCCCTAATTACTAATGAAAATATTATGTTATTAAAAAGTTTATTATAGAAATAGTATCTTATCACGTTGGGACATTTTTTTTTCTTGCAAATACGGATACAGCGAACCTCGGTTAAAACGAACTTCTGAGTTGGTCTGTTGAGGGTTCGTTATAACGGGGTTTGACTGCATTTTATTTGGTGATGTAATTCCAGCTCTTTTATTAAAACTTTAATTAATTTTTTTTTTTGGGGGGGGGGGCTGATCCTTAAACTTCGTCCAATTTATTTAATACTAGCTGCCTTTGGCGACCAACTTGTTCTTCCAAAATATAATCTCTTATGCATAATTTGATATTCATGGTTCCATTAACAAAATAATTTTAAACTTCAAATTGTGTGGACATTTAAACTATAGTAGCCTTGCACCTTTTCTGTTCATTTTGTACATGAATATCTCTAATAGAATCAAGTAACTGTCCATGTCATCTAACATCTAACTGTACGTTATCAGTACCAACTTCACTTTCTTATTCCTCATATAAAATATGAATTTGATTTCAACATTAAAATGGTGTGGCACATTTTAAGTCCAGCAACATGTAGTTGGATTAAAACATGCTGATAAAAATTAAAAACATAGCAACCATAATCATTCAGTTTACTGAATATATTTCCTAAAAAATACACTTACTATTTTAGAGAAGACAGAGATACAAAAAAAGTCATGAAATAGGAAAAGGAAGCAAAATCCATTAGGAAACCTTAGCCTTCAACAATGGAAGAGAAGCACGCAATTAAATGGTTGTTACAGTGAAAACAATTTGGCTCTCATTGCAATAATGAAAAGTAATGTTGTAAATTGTGTCTAAAAATATATTTAAAAGAATTATTACAATTAAAAAAAAATTGTAGAGCAATTTAATTGATATTGAACTTGATGATATGATAATTGAAAACATAATTTTTTGAATTTTCAGATGGTGTAAAAATCATTTTTATGCTGCAATATTTTCGGAAGTTACCAAAGAAAAATGCCAAAATTTCGCTTAATTTTTAATTTATTGAAATTTTAATTAAAATTTTAAATATACGGCTCCAAGGTGCACATTCTCAACCTCCAAAGTATTTTTTGTCAAATTTCGTAGTTCTAGGCCCAGCGGTCTGGCCCATAGAGCGTCAACACACACACAATCTCCTTTATTATTATTAGACATGGTTTTCTCTTTATATTAGTGCAATTCGTCTTCGTTAATCTAAATTGCACTGAAAGTTATGAGTTTATATGACGTATTTTTATTGCGTCATATAAATTGGCGCACTTTCTTTTCTTTTACAGAAAAGTAATAGAAAAAAATACCAAAAATAAAGAGGTTAACGGTCTTCAAGAAATTGCAATTCTCAAGGATTCCACCAATTATTACTTTAATGCGCGACAAAAGGACAAACACTGAAAAGGTAAAAATAACTGAATAATAATAAAAAGGACAAACACTGAATAAATAAAAGTAATTGACTAATAATAAAAAGGACAAACACTGCAAAAGTAAATAGATTCTAAGTGCGAAAAATTTTCTCGGCGAGCGATAAAGAGACAGAGAGATCGAATAATTTTTCCTCATAGGAAAATGAAAACCGATATTGCACGTGAAATAGCCAGAGTTGTAAGGAAATATCTTGCTTCTTCTGTCAAGAATTATATTAAGTTCTTATTCACTTTCTCTTCCTTGCTAGGTTTAGTTTAGTTTAGTTTAGTTTAGTTTAGTTATATTAACATCTCCTTTAGAAGCAAGACAAAGGCTATTCTGAGATGGATCTGGTAACTTTGAACCGCGGTCAAATGACGAATACGACCCCTGAGCTGGCTCCCCCTCTCTAAACTTCCACATCACAACAGGGGAGGACGTTTGGCCACTGCGTGTGATTTAACGTGCAGAAGGCCGCACCCAGATAGCACGTAAGTTTGCAGCAAGTTTGATTTTGACTTGTCATGGCAAAATTTGACGCGTCAAACTTGAAACGAACTTGTAGCAAGTTCGCTGTGACAACTAGCGCCACCCTCACTTGCAAATCAAACTTGCAGCAAGTATGCGAAACAAGCTTCCTGCAAAGACAGCACAAAGAGATAATTATCTTTGTCTCTGTTTTAAAAAAAACATCCGATTTTTAATAGCATCTCCTAGACCGTCCTTCTTTTTATTAATTCAATAAATCAATCATAATCTGTAAAAAAAACTAACTTTTTTATAAAAAAAAGTTTTTGAAACATCTTCCATCTTTTTACTAAATATATCACTCGCACTTTAAAGAAAACTATATCGCCTTTTTCTTAATGTTGAAATTTTAGTGTTTATAAACAGAATTAAACCGAAAAAACAGTCAGTGTTTGTTGAAAAATAAACTTATACATTTTGTCCCATTTTAACGTAATTACTTTTGAACTCTAATTTCATAATTTATTATACTAGCAAAACGTTGTTATTAGCGAAAATCGCTCTCTCTTTGACTTCAAATCATATTCTTAACTCAAAAAAAAATGAAATCAAGAAAAGTTTAAAATAAATCGTATACGAATCGAATCGAACGATGTATTAGCGAAATCTATCTTCTACCCTCAGAGTTCAACTGGCTCAATGGTTAGCGTCTCTGCTTCGGAACCGGGAGGTCGCGAGTTCTATCCCGGGTTGTGTTCGTGTTCTGTTTTTGCTATAATTTGCAATGAGTTTTCACGGCAAGCTTGTGGCAAACTTGCTGCAAGTTCGTTCCATGGTGACTTCGAAGCTTTCGTTAACTTGCTGCAAGCTTGCACTCTTGTCATGACAAGTTTGTGGCAAGCTTGCACTCTTGTCATGACAAATTTGTGGCAAGCTTGCTGCAAACTAAAATTGCTATCTGGGCATGCACGGCGGATCTTCAGTGGAATCGGTTTTCGAATCTGGAATCCTCCAGCCCCGAAGCCGAGATTGCTTCATTCTAAGAATAGAAACAATGGAGCAAGCGAAATGTGCAAATAAATGCAATTCTGAGAAGCATTTCATGAAAGCATTTCTTCGGAATCTCCGTGAAAAGTTTAGTATTTATTATTTTCTTTGTAAGGATATCAATCAGTATATCCTACGTCATATATAAAAAAAAGGCAAAACAACTGAGTTCACAGTCCTCATCTTGGTTATTTTAAAAGTATTGCTATATGTATCAGTAAAATACTTACTTAATTTTATTAAAAGCATTTGGCAACTTTATTCATCTAATGTAATTTGTACTGTCGTATCTTGAAACGAGTGAGACCGTTACGATAAAAATCCCTATGTCGATGTTTTCTGTATATTAATTAAATAATATTCAAATTAAATAATAATTAAATCTTTAAATTAAATAATTTAATTAAATAAATTTAAATCATATTTAAAATACCTACTTAATTTTATTAAAAACATTTGGCAACTATATTCATCTAATGTAATTTGCACTGTCGTGTCTTGAAAAGAGTGAGGCTGTTACGATAAAAATCCCTATGTCGATGTTTTCTGTATAAACACGGAAATTAATTTAATACAAATTAAATGAGGTAAATATATAAAGATATGTGTAAGTTGCAGTTGATAAGATTTTGAAATAAAAACATATGATCCTTCGGATAGATTCTGGAATATTGCTTACCAGGGTTCTTAAACATTTCAAATCAAGATTCCATTTCGGCAAAAAATCACATAGTGTATGCCTGCAACCTCCAGTGTGCATGAATGAGGAAAATAAAATAGTATTGTAATCATTAACTAATGATTTACTGACATAAATTAGTTAAATTTTCTTTGGAAAATTTAAGTGAATTGCTTAGAATAAAAATGGTTCTCTGAAATATTTTTATACTTATTGTTGGCATGTCATGAGTGTAATTTGCAGAGTAACGCAGATACCAGGCAGTTTTAAAATACAAAAGAGCTTTAATGCAATTTACTGTATAACAAATAAAGACATGCTGCTGTCTTGCAGCCCAAACACTCAATGACAGCCATCCATTCAGCTGACTACAGCTACGTCTACTCTCAGACTGACTGAACGATTCATTAAAAACACAAATGAACAATATATATAGAATGTAACAACCAATCAACTTAGACTAGTGCCGTAACTTCGGCTACGTCATGAAAATTAACCAACGAGATGCTTTCATTCAGTGACTGAACCAGTTCATTTGAATTCCAACACTTATATAGCACAATCTTCCAGATGAAATCAATGTTAATATTTTCGAGACACTAAAATTCATGCGCATAAATTTTACATGGAGTATAACCGAAAATTTAAAAAAGACCTACAGCAGAATAAATTGCCAATTTCATTTTTCAAAACCTCGGTAATCGGTGAAACATTCTTGGAAACCATCCAAAACAGTGTAGATTTTGTATTTTTACACACTTTTATTTAACTTGTATTAACTTGTTTGTAACGATGGAAATTTGTAATGTAGTTTTCTCTCTCCCTGTCGTGCTAGACTTCTGAAATTTTGTGCACTTAAGTATTCTCGATGACAGTTCACTATTTTAATATTTTCAGTATTTAAAAATAGGAAAATCGACTAATTTAATTGTATTTTCATTCTGTACTAGTGACGCCACTGTGAAAAATATTTATCTCAAGATTCCATAATATATATAATAATGAATTATATATTAAAAACTAAAAAAAAAATCAAATAAAAAATTCTACTTTTTAGTACACTAATAGTAGTAGTTTATTACTGAAGTTTTGAAATTTTGTACATTTATATACTCTCGATAACAAAGCACTGCTATATTATTTTCAGAACTTAATTTTCAATTGGTTAATAATATAACAATATTTACACAGCATCCAAATACACGTATTATAATACATTAGCTACAAAATCCTGTTTTCCAAGTTCAACTCTGTATCATCGACTTTAAAATACAAATCAATCCCTCTAAAAACTGGTGTCTCTTGTTCACAAGAAGTCGCCACTACCCCAAGTCCAAATTTTCTGCCAGCCCGTTCTCTGAGAAAACAGTTATAAATACCTAGGGCTGTTTTCAGACTCAAATCATCCTTTGATAAACATATCATAGAAGCCTCTCCAGAACTACAATGACGAAATTAAACTTGGAAGCTTAGTTGCTCGAAGGAGCAAGATATGGATCATACACATGCTTCTGCACTGCAAGTCAATTTTCAAACAAGATCTGATGTACGTCTAACCCGTATGACGTTCAACATCACTTCAAAATCTTAGGAAATTGCGAGCATTCCAAAATAAGCAATTAATGCAAATAGTAAATGTCCCTTGGCAGGGCCAGATTTCCCATAAGGACAACCTAGGCCATGACCTAGGGCGCAAATGTCAGGGAGGCTCATACACAGAAGAAATAACCAATGTTTGCAAAGTTTTCAGTGTTATTTTACAAAAGCCATATAAAATGTTTTTGAAATTTACATTCTTTACATTAAATATACTGAACGACACATTTTTTTTTGTCTTCTGTGGACCTTACTGTTTCCTGTCCTTGCACTTCTTTGCATTAAAATCGACTTAATAAGATCTGTCCGCTTCATTGCGCCTTCAAGTCTATTCCCGCACAAAAGAGGGAATGAAGACGTTCTAGTAGGTTTTTCAGAATATTTCAAAAAATTCGATGAAGTATTTTTGCAGGTATTAATGCTGTGTCATTTCGTAAGTAGTGCAATTTTGAATTAAAAATTTACTGTTGTCCAGAGATTATAAAGATTACATTAAGTGCTTATATATGTGGAGTATGCGCTACAAAAATCCTAATTTAAAGCTCGAATTGTAAAACTGAATCAGAGTTGTGCGATAGATTGCCTCAGGGGTTCTGTCTCAAATACTTCTCAGACATCGTTCCAAGAGACGAATGAAACTGATGCGTACGATCTCAGCTGCGCAGATTCTTTTAGGTCTTCCGTCCAAACAACTTGCACTAACGTTTAACCGTCAGGTTCCCATAAGCCCGCTGCGTAGAAAATTGTTAAAATGCCTACGTATTGGTAATTATAACTTTAACTCTCTTTTCACGAATTGGCGTAATAAAACTAACTCTTAAAAGCGTGTTCAATGATCCTTTTTGTGTTTAAATATCTTAATGATCTCCTATAGCTAATAGCCCTGATTCAGTTGTTTTTAACTATGTTGCCATGCACCCTATTCACTCTTATTCCTAATGTTCTGTTGTAGATATTCTTTACTACTGTAAAACCTATTCTTAAATGTTAAATAAATAATAATTGTTTTGATTCTAAGTCTCCTCATTATTTAATTTAATTTTACGAACCCAAAAAACCCCCTAGACACCGCTGCCACAACATTAATTTGTTTTAACTGTGGGATTTTTGTCTTATCTGAGGCAAATCCTACATATATTTCAAAGATAAACTATTGTATAATAAATAGAAAATTATATTTTAACTTTTTTGAGAAGGGGCGCAGAATATGATTTGGCCTAGGGCGTAGAAAATGCTTAAATCCGCCCCTGCCCTTAGTATGTAAGGCTTATACATACATTTCTAAAATTATCAAACTACCTCACTAAAACTTTTGAAAAAATGCACCAGATTCGAATGAACAGGTACAGCTACCATCATACGATTCATCAATGTCCAGGTTAAGGAAAAGACCGAAAGCAGTACCTAAATTTTTAAACACTTCCCATCTGTTAAACATCGAAGAATCATCAGTACAGTCGATGCAAATTTGGTCAATTAAACTATTTCAAAATTATAACTGTTTAGGCATTAGAAAGCTACAATGAGCTAAACGCGTTTTATATCCGAGAACTCTTTCATCAAAAGCTGTCCAAATTTATTTATTCAAATTGATGGTACCGAGCAACGACAATCGTTTTTTAAAATTCCTAAATAATCTCAATTTTTGTTTTTCAAAATTTCTTAACTACAATAATTCCATTTTTTATTTTGTTAAACAGCTCAATCTCTCATCTAAAATTTAATAATATTTTCTCTCTTTCTGGCAAACTAAAAATTAGATTTATATTCCAAATTCTGATTTGGAGGTCAAAGAGTTCACTCTAAGCGGTACTCCGTAACTTACACAGGGTTGTTGTTGCCGAAAAGAAGTTCTAACTGTTGTCATATATCAGAAATATCATCTGACAAAAAAAAAAAAAATTGGTGTTGACGATCGTGAATCGTCTCTTATAGAAGATTATTTCAGCAATAGGTGACTTTACAGTGATGCTGCATTACAGGCTTTTCTCTAAATCTAACACAAATATGATTCAATTTCTCTCATGAAATACTCTCCAAGAAAGTACTCCTTCTCCCTTTCAGAAAATATGATGAATCAAGAATAGTATTTCTATACAAATAGCCAGTGGGGCTAATCAGGTTGAGACAGTTCAAAGCTGGAAAAAAAAAAAAAAAGAACGACGGGAGGCTGTCTCTGCCGTTGGGATTGAGGGCACAGACTTACTTACAACATTCAAATTAGCTCTATGAGCTATTAGCTCTACTGGCAACAGTACTCACAGAAGTGAGTAGTAGTCGAAGTGTGTGATATGTGACTCTATCTATAAATCTTCGTGATTTTCACCTTATAAACATCGATTGTACTACTGTAATTACAAATTCTAAAATTATTTTTTTGGCAATCTTCAATGTCTGCCTTTCTCCTGTTAAATGAAACTAAAACAAATACTCTATGATATTTAGTTGAAGGAGCTATAAGCGTTTAACTTTAATTACAGCGCAATTCAACGATTCTTCTTGAGTAATATTTCGCTCGATCGATGAATGAATTACTTTTAGTCTGATGCGCGCATCGGTCGCCTGTGACGTCATCAATTAGCAATGTGATTTTCACAACTTTGCGAACTTCCGTATTCTAGGCAACCAATTCAAATTCTAAAATTTTTTTAATCTTCAATGTATCAACCTTTCTGTTAAAGACCAGACTGAAAAAACTCCATGTTATTTGTTGTGTAGCGATAAGCGTTAGAACTTATATCGAAAAGCGAATAATTTTCCTTTTCCGTGACACACCATTGTGACCATTATGAGACATACGTAACTACAAAATCATCCAACATTTACACCGCTAAAATAATAGATACGCTTTAAGGCAACTTCTCCATTCATTCTGAAACTACAAATAAAATCGAGAAAGACATAAAGAAGAAAAGAAACAACAAAGACTGCACAATATTTTTAGTCTGTCTATCAAATAAAGATGCTAAACGAAGCACGCTTAGGATATCTAGTATCAAATGTTCCAGTATCTTGGTTTGTTTATCTGATGTTATTCTTATAACTAAAGAAAAACAAATAGTCTTTCTGTGGATAAATGAAACAACAAAGCGATACATTCAAAAAAAGAAGAGAGGAAGTATTATTCAGTTCATTGTCAAAAGAAGTCCAAGAAAAAAAATGATTCTTCAAATGAAAGAGCAGTCTGTTCTAAGAATTATACTTTCTTTCAAGAAAAAATTATCAACTTTTGGACCAAACTTAAGCTTATCGATTATCCTTCTTCTAAATCTAATGATAAGGGACATGGACCAAGTGACCAAGAAGAGATAGAAAACGGATTATCGAACAAATATGTCAGCCTTATTTGTTATCATCTATTACTGTGTGGTTATCTTATCTGTTCCTTTGGCAGTATTAAAGAGGATTCAGGTAACATTATAATTTTTATCTTTTCAGAACTCCACATAATCGTCAGCATTAAGAGATTAAGAGAATTTTAACCATGAAATAAAACCGCAAAAATTCTGTCAATGCTAAGCAATTAATATATATAGACGGTGCAATGTTCTTGAAAATAGTAAGAATTAATTTTCAATACAAACAAGTAGTATGTGCCAAGTTCAACTTAAAAGATTCGATAATCCAAATCACCATAAAGGAGAAAATATTTTGGTTTTCCGTTATAAATAAATTGAGATTAGAATGATTTTCATTTTGTTTTGTTTAATGACAGTTTATTCAGAAAATCTCAAGCTCAACTTGAAAATTCACAGCAGTTCTGAATTAAGTTTTTTTCCTTACAATTGAAAATATTTGGAACAGTTTGATATATGGATCATGGCGATAATCTTGTATTGGCGACTTTTTTGTCGCATAACCAATAACTGGATCGTTAAGTCCACCCAAACAGAAATATCAATGGGATCTATATTGAAGCTGTTAAGAAAAAAGTCCAAAAAACAAAATAATCCCAGTGATGAAATCAAAGCTGTACCAATATTTAGAAAAATAATGCTACTTGTATTTGTAGGGCTTATTTTTTTGTTGAAATCTAGAGATGGTACACTTTAAAATGGCCAAGTCAAAGCAAGTCTGTACCCTCTATTTAGCACGTTGCATTGTCGTTGGGACTTGGCGCAGTTTTCAGAGTGCGTCCAAATTCTAGATTTAATATTTCTGTTTCCAGAATATTATTTATGTTTATGGCAAAATGTATGAAAAAATAAAATCGACTAGACAAAGTGATACTGAGTGAATACAATGGAACCCTTACTATAAATGTATATTTTTTTATATCTCTGGCTACAAATTAATTTACAAATCAAGTTACATTGTTTTGAATAAATCCTGTATATTATTCCTTTTGTGGAATATCGCTTTTTTTACCATTACAATTAAAGTCATGACACGGTACAGATGGACATGGGATTTTCTACCGACTACTTGTAACATAGTTTAAGTTAAAACGCATTGCTTGTTGAAGATTTAAGTTAAAGAAAAGAATTAAAACATGCCAGTTGAATTGTGACAACAATGCAAATTTTGTCATTACAGTCAATATTTTGAAAAATGAAGTCACAATCATAGGCAGAACATCGTAGAGATAGATTGCAAAGTTTATCCATTTAACCTCAATCCCATAGCATTGGTTGTATCTATAAATGAATTTTTAAACATTTAGAACCCATCAGACTTGCAATATCTAAGTAATTTTGAAGAATACTATTGTCGCCGTGACAGAATTTAAATCCTAAAGGGGTTTAATAATGAGGGCAAAACCATCGCCACGTACCTCAAAATACATTATCATTTATAGGTTATGACTCTGAAAAACTGTTGTCTTGCACAGAAACAGCATTGAAAATAGCCTCACCCTCACCCAAATAGCCATCCAGATAATTCCTCATTTAGAGAAGTCTGTTTGTAGCTATCTAATGAGTATGAGGAATCAAACACTTCAAAGGACAGAGTTTGGATTATACTTTCCAAATGCACTTATTTATTCATAAACAATTCTGGTAGCCTTTTTAGGTCACCTAAATACAGTAAGATCCCGAGTTAACTGAAGCTAAAGGGGGAGTTTCGGATAACGATTTTTTCAATTTATGCCAGAGCATCTATTACTATTTGTATCTAATAAAGTATATAATTCTGAAATGTTTCAGTGTAAAGCAATTCGCTCTCTTTGCACTATGTATATTCATTATAAAATTAGCAACTCGTCGGCCGCAATATTCTGCTGACGGTTTGATAACAATGCGCCTGATAGGCATAGTTAAATAATATCTAATTAATATTGTTTTTATGCCATATTTTTTATTTTAGCACCCTAAAACCTCCTTGACCTTTCTTAGAGCCTTTTGAGGCTTAAGAAAAGAATGGAATATCGCTACAAAAAGTCTCGCCTTTGGATTATTTCCGGGCAGTACGTATGTTTTTTGAATTTAGCGTTTCAGAGGATAAGCCAGGGTTTTGTTAACCCTAGTTCGGTTTCACCAGGGTTTTGCTGTATAAAAATATCATTTGTATCAATTATGAAAATGGAAAAAATTAGAGATTTAAAACTCTAACCTAAATATCGATGATAATAACGTTTGAGGTTGATTGTCTGATTTTTATAAGCATTTTTAAAAATTAACACTTAATTTTACAACGATAATATGCACAAAAAATGTATGAATATCATCAAGAACCATGAGTATAGATACAGTAAGAAAACAATGAGAAGTATTGTTTCTTAAAATATTTTAAAACTAGTTGATCCACTGTATAACGATCCTCGGTTAAGCATTATACTCATTTTCCTCGATTCAGCTCAGTATTTTGAGAAAAAGTTGCCAAGATTGGTGTAAGCATAACAAGGCGTAGGAAGCACAATGTTCTATGAACTCTCATGATGTTCACCATCATTTGTGAATTGACATGCTGATTTTATATTCTTTGAGCAAACCTATTTTGAGGTTGATCTAACTTTCTCTGGATCTTGCCCATCTATTCTGTTTCTCAACTGATTTCTTTGAATAATTTCATCAAAGTTTTATTATAATGTAAAGTATAGTAAATTCTTCATCTTAAACTCAATTTTTTAAAAGAGTTATTTACACAAGAAGAATATAGTATCAGTTTATGACTACGACCTTTTACCTATACTAGCTACCGGTTTGTTTCGTAAACAAAGATCTTTCCATCAGTAAAAGAAATTAACCTCTTTTCTGGCCCGTACATTAATGTTTATTTATATAGATTTATAAAAATCGGAGGAAAAACTTGTACGAAAATAAAAAAAAGATGTCAATGATAGTTTTTTTTTTCTAGATTAGATAAAAAATAATTTACGGGCAGTAATATGCTGTGCAAAAACGTTAAAATTCGATTAATTTTAATTAAAAGTTTGATTAATTTGGGAAACATTTTCTTAGTGATTATCTACTACCTAAAGCAGAACTATTTCCAAATTTGTAGGCTCTAGGTCCAGATCTGCACTAGAGCGTTTTGAACGATACTTGCATCTCGCAATTTACAGATAGTAAACCAGCCTATAAACGTTCATATTAAAATTCGATATGATTGATTCGGCATCGAAATATTGTACACAAAGAGGCATTGTAAATATATTCACGTCAATAAACTGTCTTTGTATTTTAGTAATACACTTTATTATTTTTCACAACCCTAACAAAGCCTAAATTTTTTTGGGAGGGAAGGGGGGAGGGGTTAATGTACGAAAGTTTCTCATGGATTGCTGTCAGTAAAGTTAATTCATCCACCGGTTCTCTGAACTTCCATTTTGCGTTTGTAGCGAAACAGTTTGCATACATAATTTTTTAGGACATTTTATAAGATGTTTTTTTATGCATGGGTTGCCTTTTAGTTTTCTTTTTTTCATTACACTTACTTTCAAATCTC
>BGPR01004582.1:0-37441 GCA_013235015.1 Araneus ventricosus | reverse complement strand
AGCTTTTCGGTTTTCTGACAAGCGTTTTCTACCCAAGGTTTTTTGCTTACTGAATAAGAATCAATTTTTAGAATGTATTTTCCGTTAGTTTTGATAATACTGTTATTGTACGATTTTAAACCACCTTTTTTTATCTATAGCATGATAATTTTGCTGGTAAATGGGTGGCTGAAATTAATTAATCAAATTAAAATTACTAGCATTAATACGAGAATTAGTTCACTACAGTCACGAATGCGTAGTTTAGTGATAAATCATGTAAAATGATTAAATTCTAAAAAAAAACTTCTTAATGCTTCCACAGTACTAAAAATATTAGTTTACAAATCACTTTAAAAAAATATTTTAAAACTCTTTAAATTATAGATGGATACATGACACTGAAACTGGTATCATATGAAAATAATTTTCTGAATTCTAAGATCATTATGAGAAATGACTTTTGTTCATCAACATTTGCAGAAACTACCGATGTAAAAAACGCAATATTTTTGCGCAATAATTTTTAAATATCTATTTCTCTTAAAAATATTTTTGCTGAGTTCAGTCTAACGGCCTTCTTGTGGAGCGGCTGTGAAGTAGTTAGACTTTTTCTATCATAGCTGATTAAATAAAGTTGAATCAGAAAAAAAGTCATCTAAATGGTTTTGCCTCTATTGTGCAGGTTTATGCAAACTATATAGACGTTTTTTTTGTTTCTATGTATACCATATTTCCTACTACTTCATTGCCTTCTTTATTACAAAGAAAGAATAGATAGGTCAGTAAGTTATCCGCAACAACATTGCTCAAGCCTTTGCCGTTTCTTTTGGCCTCGTTGATGTTTTTTCTAGGTACGCCGGGGGTGGCATATCCTGATACAAAACGGCATGAAAAATATAAGATTGTTCACGCACCTGTGTTCATGGTATTCCGTCCGTAAATCTTTATTCATTCTTTTAAATTTCATTTTGTTCTACATATCTACTACTTTTATACATCGCATTTTTTAAAAAAGTATATTCTTAAAAAAATAAATAAATGTCATCTCACTCTTAATATAAGGAAACTCATACTTCAAGGATGATGCTTCAGAGTTCATGATCTGGAAAATTGTAGTAAATCTTTTATTCACTGTATTCAACAGTAATAACAAAATGGGGCGAATTTTATAAGGATGTATTGTTATATCGAGGGCGATATAATTTATGATGATATAAAACTTAAATTTTGGTTAATGTTTAATGTGGACAAGTACATCACTACAGTATTAAAGAAGCATTACCAGAGTATATGATTTTAAAGATACCAAAAAATTTGGAAAATTCAGGCTATACAATAAAATAGTTCACATATTCAACTATTTATCAAAAGCGTAATATTTTCGCTTTTCTGTTATTTTTAACTGTTATTAGTCAACTAACAAGGTCTTGTATAGGGTCTAATACACGAAACTGAAGTAATCATTTGATGATAAGACTTGAAAAAATATATTAGGGACTAAACTGATTGAAGACTTTCCTGGGATGTCAAATAGACGGATGCGATGATCTATTTCTATCATTTTTACCACTTCATTCTTGATTTCCAGGACAGAAATTCATCTTCTAATAACCTCTCATAAAAATCATAGATCATCTATCCGTTGTTTATCTTCACGTTAATCTCCAGACATTGCCACTTTTTTTCTAGGGCTGAATTAAAGACTTTTTGAGCGCTCAACAAACACATTTCTTCAGCACTGAGAACATCCAATTTTGGAATTTTCGTCATTATCCGTTTCAGTTATCCTCCAAGAAACAAAGGACCGTTTTTTCCAATAATTAGAATGTTTTTTTTTTCCTTCCCAAGCTCCAGCAACATTGCTCACGCTTCCTTCACATTTACAGCTTTAAAAGGGGTTTCTACTATATTTTCGATTTTTATGAGTATCAGATCCAGCAGCTTCAGTTTCATTTATCGCAACTTTCAGTCGTTTTCTCTGAGGGTTGATTTCATTGAATTCACAGCCTCTTCAATTTGTTTCATCTTCTTCAGAAAGTTGCAAGTAGATTGTCGCCAGTCCTATTTCTTGTTGCATCAACGTATTCACTATCCATCACATTTCTTTCAGTACGTTCTGTTTATCCTGAAGGATAGTTCTTTCTAGTTGCCATCTTAATTTGATGAAAGAATATCCAATTTTTTTATTGAAACTCAAATCGTTTGAAATTTAGAAATTGAACAGCGTTTCCATGGAAATCTTCGAATCACACACGCCAAAAGCAGCAAAGCATTTGATTTGTTAAAGTGTTCTGTGGTAGTCATCACCAGAGACACCTGTTGCCATTCCGAGTAGGAAACGTCTGGGTGGTATGATCTTCCACTTCCGGGTATTTGGAAACAGAAATATTGTTTTAAGTGGAAGAAATGGTCTGAGATTGAAAAACATTGTTGTACAGGGGTTTATTGCTGTACAGAATATCTATATTGAGGGGAGATTAACATTGTTCTATGCGAATTCCATCGATCACAAAATTTTATTTTTAGAGGGATTTATCGATATGCTAGGAGAGTTTACTGATTAGTTCACAATACAAAAAAATCTTCGTCGTATATCTAATAACATAATTTAGGGCGTAATTCTTTATAATCTAGTTAATGTAAAAATCCTGACGGTATTCTATATTGCCTAAACTGGCAGCTGGGTTGGTTGGTGCAAAACTGTAAAAGTTACGAAGTAAACTGTAGTCACAACGGTTTTTTTAATGTATGAAATTAAGTTTTCTCCGTAAAAATTAAGTCATCGAAGTAAGTGACGTCATCGATCAATTGAGCTGTTTTTCTCCTTCTGTTCGAGTTGAAATGTGCTGATGTGTATTATCAATTAGGAATATTAACTTTAATCTAAGGCTTATCATTAATTTCAATTAATATAATTCCATTTGGACGATTTTCGATGCAAGAAGGTGACAAAACTTAACTCCTCCTGAGCTGGGGATCGAAACCGGCTTCATAGAAATAAAGGCAGCCGCTTTAACCATTAGACCACCGGAGACTTCATAAGATGAAGTAAAATAATCTATTTGAGTTTTAAAGTCACTATAGCTCTAGTGGTTACCTTAGTGGTGTGAAAATCAGCTATAGCCAGAACATGTGTTTTAAGGTTAGTCATGAGTGACAACAGATTACTGCAACATGTAAACAATAGCGGAGATGGAACCTTATTAAAAACATGAAAATGAAATGCAATAAAATTACATTTAAGAAAAGGGAAAGTTAATGCTACGGAAAGCACAATGTATGACGAAAAATAGACTTGAACTGACGGTTTTAAAACCGTTTATGGTTTGAGCAGAAAATGGTGAAAACCGTTTTGTCAACAAACAGCTTTCTGAAAACCGTCAAGAGCACAAAAAGTCCGGGAAAAAAACGGATATTTTTTGCAGTGTAGTTAGTAAAGATAGTAGCTTTCTATAATTACTTCACGTGTTTTGTTTTGTACTGTGTGTAATTATTGTGTTTTATATTTAGTTATCTTTTATAATTCTATATACCATTTTATGACTTGGGATATGCAGCCTATGCATCATACTTTGGGAAATGATATCACAGAGACGCTTATGAAGAACCACCCAAAAGACTTTGCGAAATTCTTGCAGTTCTTAGCTTAGCTCAACTCACGACGACACTTGTCATATATTTGAATCCAACGGTTTCAGCTTCTTGAATATCTTCTGGAATGTCCTAAGCGTAAATATGAACTATATTTTGTGGTGTTAGCTAAAAAAATCAATAGATTTTAAGTTTAACTAAATAATTTTTTGTTTAATTGAAAACTATTTCAATCCTGTTTACAGTTGCAAGATTTAAAAATCTCCAATGTAAGGGCTTTACTATAAATTATAATATTGCTTTATTATGAATTATAATTATAATACCATAGTTTCTCTTTTTGAGTAATAAATTATGTTTAAATTCTCAGACTGAAGCAGTCAGATATGACCTCTATCGAATATTTATTGTAAAATCTCGACACTCATATTATGCTCTATATGCATATCCGAAATTATTCGAACGCTTAAAAATGTTCAGTAATTTGGCAATATTTTGGTGTGAAACATATATTTCTCTCTTCCCCCTTTCTCTCTACGGCATTTTTAGATAGAATACTTCCTACGATTTTCTTCTTTAAAAGCCTATGTACATTTCCAGTGAAATTCTTATAAATTTTATTAATTAAATTCATGTTTGCTGTCAGTGGATCAAAATATCTGACGCGATTATTTGAACTCTCACACAAAGCGGATGAAAATCGCATTTATTTAAAATGATTTATTAATTTTTTGGCAAAATAATGTTAATTAGACAATTTATTGATTAGTTTGGTAATCTTGATTTAAGAATTTAAATTAAATCATGCATTTTTTTGGAAAAACGCAGGCAACCAAAATCACAACTCCCCAATCACTCCATACGGAGCATGTAACGTTATCACTTGAGCATGAAATTACTGAAAAATTTACTCTACAGGTAGAGATTATGGCTAATTTTCATCAATATTTTACTGATAAGGTAAACAATTACTGTGTAAGAAAACTTTTGTTAAATATAGGGTATGTGATTAGTTTCGTATGATAATTAGGCTGAAACATGCGCTCAAAACTTTTTAAGACTTTGTCAGAAAAAGAAAAAAAAGCACGGTTCTTTAAATACCTGTTATTCAATATGGTAGAAATTACTCATAGGTTTAGCATATAAATACGTAGGATCTAAGTTATAATTAACTAAATTTCAATGTCTTGATGTAAAAAAATCTTGGCACACAAAATATTTTAATTATGGAACCAGATTTACATAAAAAACATCTTTGTTCCACTAGCATCACAAATGTTTGTGCAAAATCGAGAAGTATGAATCGTAGGAGGATAATAATTAGAAAAAAGATAGCTTAAGTAATTGTAAAAATCATTTTCAACTCACCAGCATCTTATAAGTTGAGCTGAAAACTGAAATTATCTTAAAAAAAGAACAAAACATTGTTATGAGTTGTTACTGGTGAGGTTACCAAAGAACTGAATTTCCCATAGATTATAAAAAGCGTTTTACTGAAACGGTTAGATTTCATCTCAACGTAGTAAGTACATATTACCAGCAATTTTGGAGAATTATTCATAAGATTTGCCTATAGTTAAGAGTGGGGGCACAGGCAATTTGTCGCTAGGATTTGGCGTTTTTTTTTTTTTTTTTTTTTTTTTTTTGTCTAGGGTTCGGTTAACGGAAAAGTATCGAACAAAGTATTTACGTTTGCCTTATAATTGCTGGTTATCTGTTTCTCACTGTTGCGATCTAACCGGAAGAGTGAAACCTTTTTTTATAATCTATGGAAAATTCAATTCTTTGTAATCTCACCAGTATCATTACAACGTCTTGTTCTTTTATCTATGCGAAAGATTTCTTAGTGATAAATACTGGCGCCAAATCGGAATAACGCCATTTCAACTTGGTGACGATTTGAGTTCCATTATAACGGAAAAGCAACCTGCGTTCTAATATGGTTCCATTATTATCAGGTCATGTTTCAATATTTTTTAATTACAAACATCTGATCTTAATAATTAAATAATGAAATCAAAAGAAGATACCGTATATTTTGATGATTAAACAAAAATATTTTCAATTTTTCTTTTTCAGAATTTGGATACAAACGATGTGCGATAAGGTCGGGTGTGATGTTCGTTATTTTCATCATTGCATTTGGGATGCCATTTTTTTTAGAAGTGGCAGAAGTCATTGGAGCTGTGACCATAGGATTCTTAACTTCGATCTTCCCAACGATTTTCTACATTCGCCTCGTTCATAAAGGGATAAAGAAAGGGAAAGAACGGTTTGTTTACTGATTTATTTATTCGTGCCTATGATAAACCAAGAAGTACTTATCTCATAATTTATAAAATACACAGAGATCTTACATATATAAATGAAGACAGGCGGCTATTTGGATTTAATGCATCACCGGATTACATAAAATGCACTTTTAAAGTCCAGATTCTTTATGCTGATAAATAAGTTAATAGAAATAACTTAGAGAACTTAGAATTTAAAATAGAACAGCAAAAGCTAAAAATAAAAATCTAGTAGAAAATCCAAGCAATACTTGATTTCATGCCGCGTATTCCCTATTAGCACACAATATTGCACGATATTTACAAGATGTTCTTCGACATTTAGAATGCCGAGCAATATCGTTAAGATAATGGAAAAATATTGTAAAGTATCTTGTGGTATTAGGGTTTAGAAGCATATGGGGAGTAATGGATTGAATAACAGCTGCGATAAGCTGCTTCAGTTCCTACAAATTAGTACAAGGTATTTGATACACGTAATCTTTCACATTATATGCAAGTCCACGGGAGTTAAATCTGCTGATCAGATGACAGGATTACTGATCGAAATTTTCTGATATAATCCTCATCCGGCCACACCTAACGACCTCTGTTGGATTCTGGAATAACAGTGCTGTGAAGTAACATTTTAGGAGCTGTGTTTGTAATACACGAGATCGAAAAAACGCCACAGTTCCTATTGTTTAGCAACGGATTCGGAAACCCTCCGCGCTTTTGCGCATGCGCCGGGAGGAGTTATTTTCATCAAAATAGGGGGAAAGTGAAGAATGGAAGGGTGATGTTTACATTTTACTGAGCGTGATCTAACAAAGAACTCCGGAAATGCGCTCATATGGTTCATTGCCTGACACCCCTTTCCGATGTAAAATCGTCCAAAGTCTCGGAATCCGTTTCTGAAGAGTATTTATTTTTTTTTACATACTTTTATAATATGCCCACTAATTCTCGGATACACCGTGCTTTAATTTTTCACAACTGATGGCTAATTAGGAAATTAATTTATTTACAGTTGTATCGAAAAAATTATTCCATTAAACAAATTCACATTTATTAATACGGTTTTCCTTCTAAATTATTATAAGTTGCTTGACAATAATGTTATTAAAGCACATGGAAGACTTTTTTAAGTGCTTCAGTTTTATTTAAATACAAATATTAATTAAAAGTTGTTGATTCTTTTTTCTTCTTTCAGGAAAATAACTTTCAAGAACGGCACTTTTTTAGCGGGAATAACGACACTTGGTATTTTAGGCACCTTTGCTGCACTTTTTATGGCTCAAAACCGACTGGCATTCAAAACCAATGTTAAGAACTGTTACGTACACGCTCAGATCATTAAAGCAACAAATGACACGTTTGATTTTGAAAACAAATCCCAGTCTTTAATATATGTGAATGAGATGTTTGATTATGTCAGCAATTCTGAGTCTTTAATATATGCGAATGATACGCTTCATTTTGAAAACGACTCTGCATTTTCAATGTATGTTTAACTATCTAGTCAAAGTAAGGTGTAAGGCTATATTTTGCTTAAATTTTTTATGCCAAATGTTTGCTGGAGGTACAAGCTAATTTTTTTTTTATGTATGTTTGAAATATTATACAAGTACGTGCAAAGATAGTGTGAAATATTGTTTAATAAAATATTTTGCTTTTGGTCTCGTTCTTGGATTTTTGTTGCTTTCGATTTTCTGCTTTTTTCCGATGTCCGCAAGAGGGCGCTTATATACAAAGTCACGTTCTTTTATGTGGGTTTTGTCAGTTCAATAAAGTTTTTTACTGGAACGACGTGCCATTTGCTTTCCTACCCTTAGTCAGGGCCGGCCCGAACAAAAGCGGGCCCAGTACAAAATTGACTTGCGGGCCCTTGAAACAAATTTTGCAACAAAATAATTTATTGCATTTATTATTCATTACATTGCACAATTCGGTCTTAAGAAATACACCAAAATTACAAATAATTAAATTGTTTTTATAAGGTTAGCATTTCAATCACGCAAAATATCGTCAATAGATCAAATAGCAAAAATAAATAATTGATTCATAAACTTGTAAAATATAATCTGGTATGCGACTTACTAAAATAAAATTGCAATATGCGATGTTTTTCATTTCCTTGTTTTATAGCAAATTCATTGATCGTATTATCATAATTTAGTTTTTCGGTCATTTCCGTAGATAGAATGGCTAAGGAAGTAAATCGTTCTTGACTAATGCTAGATCTCAACTAAATTATTAATATTTTTAGTCCTAAGAAAGATCTTTCTGCAGATGCGACGGTGATTGGTAAGGTCTATATAATTTTCAGAAAAGTAACAAAATTTAGATACAATTCAAATAAATTATTTTTAACACTTTCGAGATTGGCAAAACATATAAGTTTATTCAAATCAATGCAATTTTTTAGTAGATTAGAACGACCTCATGGACCTGATCTGGTTCAGATCAGAAGGATTGGAAAGAAGAAGAAGATTAGTATTGACAGGCTTAAGAAAATAGTGTGATTCTGGAAGGAAAAACTCGGCGACAAATTTTGATTTGATTAAAGATGTGAAGGGAATTTTTATTTTACAAAATCCGTCAGCGGCGCGGGGCCTTGTGCATTCGCACCGTTGCAGAACCTGTCGAGCCGGCCTTGTCCTTATTCATATATGAAACATGCAAAGTATTTTTATTTTTGATATCTGTCCTGGTCTTAGTACTCCTCCCAACCATCCTCAGCGAAAAGGAGTTTTTATTAATAATTTTAAGGTTAGCTGATGTCAAACGACTTGAATTAACTTAATAACATTTGCAGGATATGTTTTTAATTTTACATTTTATTCCAATTTTCATAATATCATTAGTTCATTACCAGAACAAATGAAAAAATCGAAGGGAGGCTGTCTCTGCTGAACGGCCGCTGGGATTGAGGGCGTAAACTTACTTACCTCACTCAACTGTGACTAAAGTAGCTCTATGTGACTAAAGTAACTCTTTGTGACTAAAGTAGCTCTATGTGACTGAAGTAACTCTTTGTGACTAAAGTAGCTCCATGTGACGAAAGTAGATCAATGTGACTGAAGTAATTCTTTGTAACTCTGAGATTATGTGATTGAAGTAACTCTTTGTAACTCTGAGATTATGTGACTTGAGTAGCTCTTTGTAGCTTTCAATTTATGTGACTAATTTGTGATTTTGGTTGGATTTTTTTTCGCAAAAAAATTGTTTTCAAATATAATATATTTATTCATGTTATTAATATTGGATTCTTCCTCACTTATTTGACGTTGAGCAGCAGCTCGATCTCGTCTCCGCTTCATTCATCCGCTCCCCTTCAAGCTAGGTTGGTCACTGCGTGCGCGCGCATCGGTCACTGTGACGTCATCAAAATTCTTCGTGATTTTCACCAACTTTGCAACTCGACAGTGACTAAATCATAATTCCAAATTCTAAAATTCTTTTTGCAATCTTCAATGACCACCTTTCTCTGTTAAATGAAACTAAAACCAACTGTCTATGTTATTTGGTTGCGAAAGTATAAGCGTTTAACTTTACCAAGGAAAGCGTCATAATTTTTTCCTTTCCCGACACCCCATTAGACCACTATGGAGGGACGTAAGTTTACGTCAAAAATATGAACCAATTTCGGATTAACTTATGATGAGAGCTATTACTCATCGAGATATTCAACTACTGAAGCAGAAGACAACTTCAATACGATCTGTGAGCTCGTTTCATGGAGCTGAGTTTTATAAAATTAGGTGTATATGAAAACAAAAATGAACTCATGTTTGGAGCTGCGTCAAGCTTATGCATAATATACGAATAAGACGAGCCTTTTCTCGCTTACTTTATTCTTGATAGGTATTAAATATTTTATTGCTTTTACACTGAAAACATGAGAATACAGAATTGTACTACATTTTTATTCATTTTAATCCCTTATGATTTTGCTTTTTGTCATTGCCTACATTGTTTTCTCTTACCGCCGTGCACAGGCGAATCCAGGATTTTGATCTGGGGGCGGCTGAGGTCACACAAATTTTGTATCGGCGTGACCTCATGGCTTATGAAAGTCAAAACACTTTAAACTTTACTCGCCTTACAATAAGAATCGCAAAGGACACTACAATACGTTCGATAATTTAATAAAAACACAATGAAATAACGAGCCTGAAAAATGTTTTCGACCGTTTTAACGCTACAAGTCCGAGTCGAACGACTACAAAAGCGGGAAAATTTTCGAGCCTGTCAAAGCCAGAAAGCAATGATGCCACGTTTTATTTTTTTTAAAAAAAGGAGATTAAGAAAAAATAGGTGTAGTGATTTGAAAAAAAAATCAAGAATTTTGGTTTAGTTCTGGGCGGATGTATCCCCATAGCAACACTCCCTGGATTCGCCACTACCTCCGTGTAAATCCAGGAGTACGCTTACCACAGGTTGGGAACCTCTGAGCTAGATGAATGAAATCTGACATCTCGTCTTTAAATCAAAAGTGTAAATCACTATCCAAGTTTGTACACAATCCATCAAATGGTAAATTATTTGTCTGCCAATCAATGCATGCAAGCGTCATGACTCATAAACGCATAGAGCTAGATGGATGAAATCTGTTATATGGTCTTCATACAAAAATTGTAGATGTACGGTACAACCCCGTTTAACGGAACTAAAATGGGGAAAGCCGCTTCGGATAACGGTTTTTTCTGTTAAGCCATGAACTTCTATTATTATTTTGTATAGAATTACAGTATGTAATTCTGAAATGCTTTGAGTGTAAAGCGAATTCAAGTCTATGCTTATGTTCTTTATTAAAGTTAACCATACGTCGGGCGTTATGCGTCTGACAGGCACAGTTAAACAATATCGTAATTAATATTGCTAATACCCATTAATTTTAATTTCTGCATTCTAAAATTAATCACTGACCTTCTTGGGGAGGATTAAAAGAAAAAAGTGGGCATATTGCTTCAAATCGCCTTCGCGATTATTTCGGAGCAGTATAGAACGCGTTTTTCTGATTTGAGATTTCAGAGGCATTTCGGACAACCCGGGTTTTGGATAACACGAGTTCGGTTAACCGGTGTTTCACTGTGCATCAAATTTTGGACCAAATTGCTCAGCTGAAAGAGATATTGTTCCAAAACGCATACTCGATTCTCTTCACTAGTACGATGAATTTAAACCCAAAACGGGCCATATTGTGGAAGTATACGATAAAGTCGAGGAAAGAATACTCCCGATTTTACTTAAAAAAAGAGTATTCAATAAAAATATTAATAATGTCGCAATGAAACATAATTTTAATATTTCAAAAGCATATATAATATTTAACTATAAGTTAAGGACGAAAGGATTTTCATAATTTGATTGTCAACTAAATAACTTTAAAATATAAAAATAAGGAATCAAAATAGAGGGGAATGGACTAAAGCTAGTTGACAGATAACTTATGACACCGTTTTACTATTACAACACAACCCCGGTTAACCGAACTAAAGGAGAGGGGAGCCGTTTTGGATACCGATTTTTTCGGTTGAACCATGAACATATATTACTCTTTTCAATCTAATTACAATATGAAACTCTGAAATGTTTTGAGTGTGGAAACCAATTCAAAACTCTCTTTATAGGCTACATTTATGTTCTTTATTAAAGTCAACTCTCCGTCAGGCGCAATATTAGCACCGGCGAGTTTGGGCGTAATACTCCTTACAGCTAAACAATATCGTAATTAATATTGTTAATGCACATTAATTTTAATTTTAGCATTCTAAAGTTAATCACTGACCTTCTTGGGGAGGCTCAAAAGTAAAAAGTGGGGATATCATTGCAAAACATCTCGCCTCTGCGATTATTGCCGTGCAGTACAGTAAGTGTTTTTTGGATTTGCTATTTCAGAGACATTTTGGATATCCCAGGTTTCGGTTAACCCGGGTTTTACTGTAGTTTATTTTATCTCAGCAATTATTCAATATTCTAAGCGAAAATTTTGCAGTTGAGTTTAACACTGGAATTTATAGAGAGCAACTGTTTTACGTGCGTTCATTTAATTACCCTTATTTTGACAAAAGAATATTTAAAAAAATTCCTAAACATATTAAGTTCACATACAAAACATATAAATGCAAAAATACCAGTTACATACATACAAAAATTTTTTAAGAAAACATAAGCTGTTAAATCGGTAACTGTAACAAAAATAAAACCAGGAAAAACCAACCAACACCTGTGCTTTATTCTTCCAATCATAACCCAAAAGAACTACGCATTTACAATAAATTTTGCATCGATTCTTTTGCATACAAACAAAATAAATTGCAGAATTTATCTTGTTTTCTAAAAGCATACTAAAAGAATATAGGTATTTGAATGATAAATGGTGGATAGGTATATTCTTTTATCAAAACAGTACTTCTTCTAGAATGTTTTCTTGTATGTGCATTTCTAAAACCTTCTAAGGAAAACTTGCTGCTGTCAAATTGACATAACAAGGCAGATTGAACGAGTGTGGCGCAACTATGTCTATGAATGCCGCATAAGTCGATATACTTCCACCTACTATTCCACACACTATGATAACAATTAAATAAAATTTCTCGTGAATTGGTATGTACCTACAAGACAAAAAGAAAGAAAAAAGTTATTTTTAAACGGACGATAATGTTTCAAAAAGTATAAATAACATTATCCAAAATAAAATTGTTTCTTCATATTATAAAAATTTTTTACCTCTTTTGTATACAAAATATAGGTAGAGTATTAATTATAATCGCTAAAATATTCGACCTTGAAAGTTTGATTAAACTCCATTTTGATGAAATGAGACAAAGATACAAATCATCTGTATCAGTAGAACAGTCTCGAACTCTTTTGTTTGTAGCATATTATAAAAATAAAATTATCCTTCTGGGAAAAAACAAATGCATTTAAAAATGCAAGAAATAATGCATTTAACCCTTAAATGCTCAGTGTTGCCTTTAAGCAACATACCAAATTTTGTTTTCTAAAATCTTGAGAATAAGATTGAAGCTCCAGTGCCTGTTATTGCCAATAGGATACATATTGAAATTTTTATCAAATCAATTTAAAACATATAAATGGCAGCATGAGTGCTGATAAAAATTAAAAATAAATTGATGTTTGTCACGTGAATCTGCACCTTTTCAGCTTTGCTTGTACGCTTGAGAATACCGCATTTTATTCTACCATGTTGAAGGAAATTCCTTATCCGTATTATTATTTATTAAAATTCATCTGTGTTTGACATTAAAGAATTTTATCAAGGTATTTTTTTCAAAAATAAAGTAGGGTTACAGTGTTGCCAGTTGGTAACAAACTGTTTTTTAGCCATAAACCATACTTAAAATAGGATTTTTTAAAATATTTCCCCCATGTTTTATTCAAGAAATGAAAGACAAAAAGCCTTTTAAAATCATTTTTTTAAAAATCTGAATTTTAAGGCTAAGAAGAAATATAATTTCTTTAAATATCCTCCATCCAGTTTAAATAAATTTCAAAATTTATTTTCACAGACCTGTATTTGTAGTATACTTCTGAGAGGCAGTCATATTCTAATATAGTGAACACTAAATGTTTAGAATTTTCAAAAGCAGTGAGATTTTGTGAGGGTTCCAATGAATTTTTGTTAAATTACGCGAATTTATAGTGTAATTTTAATATAAAGCAAAGAAAATATCACAAACAAAAACTTTAAAAAAAATTAATTAGAGTTTTTATATTTTTGAAATCTAGTTTCAATATTTCGTATGTGATAACGTAAGAACTCCTGATAAATCAACTGGTTGTAATTCATAGGTCATGCAAATTTAATGTACTTGATTTTGATTTAACTCATCAAAATAATTTACTCAAAAAATTTCAAATTAACTAACATTCTATCTTTCAAAAAACTGAAAATTATTAAAAGAATTCGACAGAGATTCAAAATGCTCGAAGGAATTTAACATTCTCGTCAGATTAGTGCGATTTCTAGGATTTCTTAATGCAATATTTATTGATATCTTAGTTTAAAATTCCATTTTGAAGCTATACACGGAAGCAACTATGGGATGAACCTCATAATGTTGAATCGTAGCTAGACGACGAGAACGATACCCCACTACGCGTCACCCTATTTAAATGCATGAAAACGATATTTAAATGCTAAAAAGTATAATTTTTTTACTATGAATTATAACTACTGAAATGTAGCTTTTTATAATGAACGCTATACGTAAAATGTTCGTGAATTAACTCTCGGTTGCTCCGAATCATTGTCAGTCACATTAAGATTCGCATTTATGTGTTTTCTGATTCAATGAGTTTTCTTGATGATTCGTACGATTGGAATTCCAATATTTTGAAGTATTCTAAAATTACTTAGATGAAAACGGATTCAAAAAACAAACCTCTCAGGCCAGTTGGGGTCTTTCTGAGAGCAGAGTCGATAGTAAAAGACGCAGGGGAACACTGAGGCATTTAGAGTTATTGCAGATCCTCCAACTAAGTTGAGAACTTTACCGAACTTCGGTATGGAAAGCGCCACAAATACACTGAATAACATCATAGTCGATCGTATTGCGACTCTCTGCCATCCAAAATCTAAAAAGAGCGCAGAAAATAAAAAGTTTAAATATTACTTCATATAATTCAGATTAAAACAATCTTAACAGTATCGTTCTTAACTAACGAAAAGTAACAAGGATTTTATCTACAAATAACGTTTATGCATATCTTTTACATAAGTAAGTGAGGAGGTGAAAGAATGGTTGAAGTTAAAACTAAGTTAAACTTAAAAGTGATGCCGATTATTGGAATTTGATCTATATCTATAAAGGCATCAACATTATAGGCGCAATAATTTTAAAGCCGTAACAAGGGTGGCGTTTAAAAGCAATATCTTTTAATAGGAATTTTAACTGACATATACTACAGTGGAAGCCGCTTAATGTGATCGGGGTTAATGTTATATTATCAGAAGCCTCTGAACCCGAAACGACATATTCAAATGTACACAAAAATATTCGTTTAATGTGATCAGTACATCGTTTAATGTTATAAGTTTAGAAGTAGAGAATTGACCGATCCTTCATTTTCAACTAGTGTTAACGATTGCCGATCGTGGAATTTCTCGCTCCACAAGTGTTGCAGAATCTGGGGGTCCTTTTTCCCATTGACACCACACAGCATGCCAGGAATTTTTAACAAGTTTCTGGGATCGGATATCGGCTGACCCGATCAGAAACTGTTTCGCCCACGGAGACTTCTGTGAAACATTAGATAAATAACTTTCAATTGTCATTGAGCCCCCTGAATGTATGATAAGGAAGGGAGAATGTCTATTGACGAGGACATTCCAGCAGCTGCTACACTGACAGACTTAGAATTTTGCTAAGCTGTTTGTGAGCAAGACCAAGCAATAAACGCTGACGATTCTAACAGCAACGAGTGTGTTGAAGAAAATCCTCCAACGAACGCCGAGATGAGGCAAGCACTTTATATTTTTAAACACAGCGTGCAGCATCGTTCAAAAATTTTTAAAAAATAATACGAACAATTTATAAGTGAACTGTTAAGAAATAATTATCGACAAGCAACAATTAATGAATGAACTGATAAAAATATAGTTGATTTTACCTAATTCGGTTATTCTTATCAATCGATTAATGCTATCAAAATTCTTAACTTCCAAAGTGATCATATTAAGCGGCAGCTACTGCACTACCAGATTTTAACTTGATAATGTTTATAGGCTGGACAGTATCCTCAAATTGCGTCATGTCACATGCGTGATGCGCAGAGCTATCAAATTTGGCCCGCAGTTACTTCACCGGTAGTAAACCATAACCCACGCCTATCGACTCACCTTTATGGTTTAGAGCCTTTAACAGCCGTCGGGGATTCTTGGGTAGTAAATTCCCACTAAGAAAGATTAGAATTCTCATTCAAAGACAGAACTTACCTTTGGAAATTTTAAAAAATTCTTCGAATTCTTGTGACGCCGGATTGATGACAAGAAGAAAAGCAAAAGCCATGTGAAGAGCCAGCAGCACCTGTATGGCTCCCTTGATGACTGAAGGAGATATCGACTGCAGGACGTCCGCTCTCAGCGTGTCGCCATAAACGACATATCCCAGAATGGAGACGGGCAAATATAGCAACAAAATAACTGAAAGACCAAATTTTCAGGTTATTACAATGATTTAGATATGTTTAGATTAAAGTTTTCCTTACGGTCAGTACAGATGCTACATTAACAAATTTTTTTCTCTTATTACGGGCTGGTACAGATGCTATAACATTAACCCCTTACCAGTGTAACCCGAACTCAGTTTGTGCATCGAATTATGGCATTTTTACGATTATAATTTAAAATTAAGTCATTCACAGACATTATTCGATTCAAAAATGGCCGCTAATCCATTAACATCTCAAGTGTTCTATGGATTCTTAGCTGAATCAATATGACAGAACAGAACGCCGTCCCTTACCCCCGTACCCGTGACCATTCGGTCACTGAACGGTTTGATGGGCAAGACACGGGAATTTTATTTAAGAAAAAGAAAAACAAAATAAACAAAAAGAAGGAAATAAATACACTATGTACAGCACAGGCATTTTCACTTTTACACTATTAGTTCGAAATAGTCTTGTTTTCTTTAGATGTTGAATGCTGAGCTACTTAGTTCAGCTCGCTGGGATGTTGAAGGCTAGGGAGGCCGGAAAAGATCTCTGTTTTCGCTAATGAATTTGATAATCCCACGAATTTTCTGCCTGGAGACGAGGTTATTGGCGACCCTTTTCAGCCATTCTTGTTCGAAGTTTGGCGCTGGCTTCCTCATATGCCAAGACACTGTATAGATACACTCCGTGGCATAGTGAAGTGCCGTGCCAATTCCACCACAACTGCAATAATCGCTGTCAGACAGGTGAAATCTGTTGAGGTAGGCAGGGAAAGGTCCATGTTGAGAGAAGAAGATAACATCCTCTCTAATCCAGTTAGTGGGACGGGGACTAACTGAGGGCATGATGTTATAGATTTTCCATAATCAATATGACAGCACATATCTTATACAGAAGGGGATCATCTAATTAGACGATACTGCAAACCATACTGCTGAGAAGCTAAGTGATTAGTGTTTTCTGCCTGAGTGGAATTATCTATCTCTCGTCTGATCTCCGTGTAAAGAGATTTATTCCTCTGCCCAGTGGAATCGTCATATGTGTTGGCTAGAAAAAACTAAACTACGTAATGCCACTGTCGCCGGAAGAGACGTTACAACTTCCAATGACTAGAAAAATCAAGAACATTCCTCCGGAAGGTTCTCGTTTTAAAAGGTTAGTGTGAGATTTCGTTTACCTGTAGTCTTAAGGCTCCGGTAAAAAATACACAATGATTAACATATTTCAAATGCCAAAACTAAATTGTCTACATAAGAGAATAAAAATTTGCTATTTAAATATATAAGACTAAAAGTTAAAAAAAAGTTGGTATTCATTTATTTAATCCCTATCAGACTCTACTGTATATCTATTAGCAGCAGCAATTAACAAATAATGATTACGCTGAAAAACTCCTGTGCTTCTCTTATCTGAATTATCATATATCCAAAACTTAGGAAATACGTCTGGAATTCATTTGGAAACGCAAGCCTACGAATGAAAGGCTATCTGCAAGAAACTAAAAACTCCTTGCTACTAATTTTGATATTCAACCTTTTAACTATTGTCATCCACTAAAGAACTGTTCATAAAGAAAGTATGAATTACGAAAATATTCCCAACAGTTGAAGGCGTCGATATGCCATTTCGTTTTTTTTTCTTTGAAAAAGAAATTGCAATAGCATGAAGGAATGCAAGTAGGCGTTTGCAAATCATGAACTGGTAGAAGTGAGAGACATATACAACAAATAAAAATATGCAATTGTTAATTGTATACTCAGTAAGGAAGGTGGCTTAAGATTCCCCTAAACGACAAGGCATATTATTGATGAGCACTTTAATGTTCACCTATTGTACTTTTCGTTAAACCACGCTCACTGAAGCACTGAGGTTGTCTATTGTATGTGCCTGTGGTGGCTGATTCAGCTGATTATATGATAGCCCGTAAGTGTTGCATACGTGCGAGATAAGCGAACTACAGACCAGGAATGAATCATATCTAATTAGATTGTAGAGAGTTCATCACTTGAAGTGAGGATAGGCCTTTTTTCAGTTAGATAACGTGCGGAGCCCGGACTGCATCCTGAGTTGAACCACAGGCATAAAACCTCTCGAGACGTAACAGTCCGTTGTCAAATTACCTGCAGTGCGCATAAATGCTCTACTCTGTCTGAACATGATGCTGAATTCGGGCCAGTGTGAATCTCGGCGATGTGGACTGCCGTGTGTCTTTCACCGAGAAGTCGCCACTCCCGACGACGACTGTCATCCAGCCATAAACAGAACCAAGATTCGTTTTTAAACAATATCCGTTGTCATTTTGTTTTTTGGTCCAGTTGCGACAACAATGACAATGCCAGGACGAACAGCGTTATGACGAGTGCGTTACGGAAACCCCGTGGCTGGTGTTATGCTCGCGAATATCTCAAGAGACTTACAAGAGGTTTGGTTCGACACACAGCAACCGACAGTGGCAGCAGAGGGCTTAGATTTTCATCCGCGATAGCGAACGTACCTCTACAAACAATTCGACGAATTTTCCGGTTAATGGTGTCGTACTTCTGTGCAATCCACTCCCTCTCTGGGCTGTTCACAGATGGTTCACACATCGCCGGACGGTACTGTCTGTGTTTCTAACACGCTTGGTAGAAACGCACATCCCTACACCGGGTCAGAGAGCTTCAAGATAAGGTCCTGTTTTCAGCAATGATATGATGAAGGGAAGGTAAAGCAGTTGACTGTTCGTATTCAAAATTAAGAGAAGAACCACTAGTTTGCTTTTATAACACGAAACTGGATAACGTATAACACAATGTTCTCACAAGTTACCCAGATAGCACGTAAGTTTGCAGCAAGTTTGATTTTGACTTGATATTACCTTATCATAGCAAATTTGACGCGTCAAACTTGAAGCGAACTTGTGGCAAGTTCGTCGTGACAACTAGCACCACCCTCGTTTGCAAAATGCGTTTAACACAAGTTCGCCGTGACAAATAGCGCCACCTCCTTTGCATTGCAAGCTTGCTGTAAGTTTGCTAAACAAGCTTGATGCAAAGATAGCACAAAGAGATAATTATCTTTGTCTCTGTTTAAAAAAAACATCCGATTTTTAATAGCATCTCCTAGACCGTCCTTCTTTTTATTAATTGAATAAATCAATGATAATTTGTAAAAAAACTAACTTTTTCATAAAAAAAATTCTTGAAACATTTTCCACCTTTTTACTAAATATAGCACTCGCACTTTGAAGAAAACTATATCGCCTTTTTCTGAATGTTGAAATTTTAATGTTTATAAACCAAATTAAACCGAAAAAAGTCAATGATTGTTGAAAAATAAACTTATATATTTTATCCCATTTTAAAGTAATTTCTTTTGAACTCTAATTTCATAATTTATTCTACTAGCAAAACGTAGTTATTAGTGAAAATCGCTCTCTCTTTGACTTCAAATGATATTCTCAACTCAAAAAATTAATGAAATCAAGAAAATAGTTTAAAATAAATCGTACACGAATCGAATCGAACTATGTATTAGCGAAATCTATCTTCTCCTCTCAGAGTTTAACTAGCCGAGTGGTTAGCGCTTCTGCTTCTGAACCGGTAGGTGGCGAGTTCTAATCCGGGTTGTGTTTGTACTCTGTTTTTGCTGTAATTTGCAATGAGTTTGACGCGGCAAGCTTGCTGCAAGTTCGTCCCATTGTGACTTAGAAGCTTGCGTTAACTTGTTTCAAACTTGTAGCAAGCATGCACTCTTGTCATGTCAAACTTGTTTCAAGCTTGCACTCTTGTCATGTCAAACTTGTTTCAAGCTTGCACTCTTGTCATGCCAAATTTGTTGCAAGCTTGCTGCAAACTAAAATTACTATCTGGGTAATCCTTTGCATAAATTTTTCGTCATAATACATTCCATGTGATTTGCATATGGTTACGCGCATTCCTTCACGGTGATGCAGTTTCTATTTTGCCGAGTGTAATTTCTTATATTTTACCACATTATTTTATTGGACCACTCAATCCGGATCATTATTTCTCTTCCTTGAATTCAAACTGGTTGATGAAAAATAAGCAGCTTCAAGCAATAAGTTCATTTTATACTAACAGAATCTTCCTAGATTTTAAGGACATCTAGGCAGACATCTTTTTATTTGCTTTTTTTAAGTCTTTGAATAAAATAAATTCACATAACATCATTATCCAATGGGCAAAAGTAATTGAGCATATCATGCAGCATTTAACTACACGCTACATGTCATCTTATACTTATACTGTTGAAAAATTCGCGATTGATTCTAAAGTTAAATTGATTCAGAACATTTGACGAATGTCCGACAGCATCAACTGGTACCATTCGTTATAAAAAGCACAAGAGGCAATGGTATTGTTTCGCTACTTTTTTTCTATTTAATTAAGAGAAAGATATCCGTACAAAATAATGATAATGTTCAATTCTTAAGACTTTAAGGGGATGGTGATTTGCTTATTATGATAAATAATACCCAGTTTTAAACGATCTGTTTTTTTTATACTGCATTAGTTTAAAATAGCACTGCCCTGGTAGTGCCATCTGGCATTCGTCAGCCCATTTTTGAGATATAATTCTGCAAATTAAGGTTCCATAATACATTCCATATAAGTTTTGTTCCAGCAATTGTGAGCGGGAATTATCTTTCTTTCGCTGCCGGCCGTGATAGGACCAAGACGTGCATTTTGTTTTACTCTCCTTCTAAAATAACTGACTGGATCTTAAATATATTTTTTTTAAATTTATGTAACTGAAATATGGATATTTCTGGTTGAAGAGATTGGAAATTCAATTGAAACAAATGTAATGTAGAATTGTTAACCCTCCCTGTTCTTAGAATTTACCAATGGTATGATGAGAGTTTCTTACCTACGAATCCAATGGTAGTTGCTTTTGAGAATTCATCCCGATTATTCATATCATTCTGGAACGTTGGGAAGGACGCCGCTCCTCCGAAGGAGAAATAAATCGTTCCAAAGGCAAGAAAAAATTTTGTGATGTTGGTAGGAGGATAGGTGGCATACTTCGCTAATGAGAAATCCCTTGCAATCAGTACTATCAGCATAATACAAGCAACAATAGTGGTAACCAGAGCCAAAACTGCAGCAGGCCTAGAAAATTATAGTTCATTTATCATAAAAATAAATTTTGAGAAAGTGGAGGGTAGCTATTTTTTTGCATGCTGAAACCTCATTAAGTGAAATTCATGCACTTATCCTTTGACTATAATGCGATGACACTCCACATAACGATGCATTTCACGAAGTAGAAGTAATGCAAGAGATGACCGATTTGCAAGACAAAGTGTTATACCTACAGTCAGTAAGTTCATTAATTATTTCTTGACTAGGAAATGCTGTGGCAGATTTCAATGACACTAGCATTTTACTCTACGATTATGTTATTAAGTGAGAAATGAACCAATTTTAAATGAGGGATGAAACAAAGCTTGATTTACACTTGCATAAAGTTTTATTTGCACATGTTTTTACACTTTCCATAAAGTTTCGCTTATTTTTTTAATGGTAATAAGCCGTTCGCCTTCTTGTACGGTATTACGGACATAAACTTTAATCATCTCAGAAAACACTTTTGTGTCACACACAACTTTCTATTCTTAATATTACTTGAACTTTAAATAAAAAATTTTATCTACAGCAGTGAAATTTGTCGTTCTTAATCCTTATCACAATTGAAAGATGAATGCATAAAATAAAATTATAGGCAGCTTATCTCGAAATCCCGATTGTAGGGGATAGATATGCTTAAAATATCTGTAAGAATGATTATGTCATTCCCATGTGTTTGTTCTTGGAAGGTCTGCATCTAATACTGATATTTCATTATTTGGCGTCAATTTAATGAAACAGGTCATTCAGTAACATATTGAAATTTACTTCACCAAAAATCGTCCGGAGTTCCCAGCCACGTCAGGGGACAGAGAACGGCAGCCAGAATGATGATCCAGTAGCAGAATGAAATCCCGAATTGCTTAGCGACAGATGCAATCAGTTGAGATGACAGAAGCAGAAAGACAATGGCCACACCAAAAAGATTGACGTCGATACAGAATGAAACGAAGTACCTAAGAAACAAGACATTTTTTTTATAATTAAGTTAAATACAAAAAACACTTAATATAAAATATCAAACATTCAAGTCTGGAAAATACATCTGAACCTGCCTTATTAATTATTATTCTAATGATACACCTATAAGCATACGGTCTGTAGAGAAGATGCTATTATTTATGAAATATTTTCTCTTTATTGTCGTTTAAAATATACAAATTGAGATAAAATAACATATCTCTTAGCAAACCAGACCGGCGATAATCCAGAACCGACCAGAAATCGGCGAGCGAAAATCGCAAAGTTCATAGTTATGGGACGCGATATTATGGAAAACATTGTTGTCCCACAATTCCTATCGGGCTTCCTGTTCCAACAGGAGAGCGCTCCATCGCAATATCATTAAAATATTACTGCGTTTCTGAATGAAACATTCCCAGGACGTTGAATCGGAAGAGGGACATAATAGACTGGTCATAGTCCATTAGACTTTTTTGCTTGGGGATTGTGGAATAACAATGTGAATCAAAAAGGAAGAAAAAAAAATTGAAACCGCGGGTGAGTTGAAGATTCGCATCATTCAAGGAATTCGTCTAATAACTCCTGGTGTGATATGAAACACTTGGATAAAATTCGATTACCACAGGCGGCCCGAGGTAGATTTATCAACCGGGCAAGGCAACAATTTGGTGCCCCCCCCACATATCCAACGTATTTTTAAAAAATTTTATGATGTCCATATTCTAAATATTAAACAAAATTTTACTTAGAAATATGCATGTTTTACTTGTAAATATACCTTGAGACTACTATGGTGAGAATTTTTAAACTTCAGATATATTATATAGATACGCTTGCCAGACGTCCCGGTTTGACCTGGACAGTCCCGGATTTCAGACAAAATCCCGGTGTCCCAACCGGTTTACTCCACTTCCCGGTAAAAATTAAATTTGATTATAGATGACCAAAAAAGTCTAAAAATAATTAACTGTGAAGGATTAATTAGGATAAATACTTTGTCATTTATTTCACTGTGCTGTATGAAAAGTGAAAACTATAGAAGAGTGATGGTCTGCTAATAAATAATATTGTCATCGTATAGTCTTGTCTCGCCAATCGTGACCATGTGCGATGCGAGAGGCTCTCCGGGCGAGTCAAATATTGGGCACCTCATTCAAAGTGTTTCTTCTTACTTAAGTAACTTATAAATATTAACATGTAAGAAATAAAATGCTTAAATTTATATGCTTGTGTCATTTATTATTACTCCTGGTTTAGGTTCCTAATTAGTAACCATTTATTCATAGCATTGAGAATAAACTACCCTCTAAAACACTCTAAAAACCCGCCAAGGGTGTGTACTCTTGAATACCCGCGACGCTGGGGGGGAGGGGGCATTCCGGTGTCCCGGTTGAACATTTCAGAAATCTGGCAAGCCTATATATAGAGGTCATTGAAGACAGAGACAGAGAAAGAACAAAAATAATATATTCAATAAGTTTATTTAAAAAATATATGACTCTATTTCTCAATTTTATTATACCATTTTTTTCTTCACACTCATGCTTTGGCGCCAAACCGGACTTTGGCGCAACAGGCAGTTGCCCGAATCTCGGGCCGCTTCTATTGATTACCGTTTAGACATTTGTCCTGATACAAAAGGTACACACGAACTGTATTCGTGAACAGATATATTACAAACTATATCGGCATTAATAAAACTTATTCAGATGTTCTTTTTATTTAAATAAATACTTTCAAATTCCAATCAATAGTTCTGGAATTTAAAGCAATTACTTTTGGTTACTTTTAGTTCGGACATCCAATATAAATAGGTAATGCAGTAAAATGAAATGTATGTATATAAGCCACATCTTCTTAGTATTTCACTTTAATTACCCTCACAAACTGGTTGTAGAAGTTTCATTCCAAAGGTTATTTAAATATATATATAAAAAATTTAGTTTACTTTGTTTTTCTTCCGTAAGCTCTATAAGCAATAGCTGGATAAGGATACCGAAATTTAGTCCTGTACTCTTCATATCTTTCTTCCAATATTGACCAGCAACGCCCGAGGCATATTCCAGCATACAGTGCGTTCAAGCATAAAAATATCAGAAGTGGAATTCCACTCCATCCTACAAAGTAATGTAAGGTATCGATTAAATGTGCACATAAAAATACCGATATTAAATTTGTGCATCATTTCAGAAGATTTTTTTTGAAAAATTCATTGCGCAAACAATTGGGGAATATTATTTTTAATTGTATGAATTTAGATATAAAATGCGGATAACGTAAACTTTTTTGGCTGATACATGATGTGCTGAAAGTCATGACAAAAAAAATTAGTCACGAAACTAGGAAATATTAAATTTTGAGGTTCCTTTGGGCGGGATAAAAGCACGTTTTGTACATGACATAAAAATTATGAAGATAGGATTCCTCGGGTGAAAACAAGTAAATCCAGAAGTGTTGCTTCGCCAAAAACAGTGTTGCACACATGAAAGATGAAGTTAATAATGTTAACAAGGGCGAACTCGGCTATTCTATCCCTTTCCAGTAAAAGAGGGATCGTCTGCTGTTGCTCTGTTTTTGGTTTTCATAATAGACCAGCAACCCTTATGCTCAGAATGTCCGAAACAAATTTGATTGTGTTCACGTCTGGAGAGCATTGTGACAAACTGAAGGATTGCGTAGTTGGGTAGTAAATTATGGGAAATAATGTCTCGGATAACGCATGTCATGGCTAGACTTTATCGTCATAATTACGAAACCATGTCCGAGTTCTACAATGTAAGAGATCCCAAAAGGATCCCGTATGTTTCCCGGATTGCTCAGGACCTGATCTCTAGATTTTCAGTAGATCTCATGTCTAGATCTCTGAAAGAGTCATCTATACGACACGTCAAATATCCATTGAGCACTTTTCTGATATTTGGTGCCGTCTGCAAAATTAAATGATCGGTGCTGCTTCAACCTAGAGGGAGTACAGTTCTCACTCACTCTGGTGGGCAAGCTATTGTAACGTCCAAAGTGCAAAGTTCCCCACTAGTGACTATTAGTTAGAGGACATGTTTAATGAGGAGATCTCGTGTAGAAGCTGTGACAGACTTACCAGCAGCGAGCAAAGAGGAAGGGAGTGCAAGAATCCCACTTCCTGCCATCTGACCAGCAATGAAGATGGATGCAGTCCAAACGGAAATTCCCTTTTTTCCTTCGATATCATTAGTTTTGGATGACTCATCAACTTCTTTTTGATCAACGTCCTGAACTTCAATTACAACAGTTAATAAAACATTTTCAACAACATAACAGAAACGAACTATTTTTATATAAATGTAAATACTAAAATAATGTGAAACTACTCATAATATAAAATTACTTATTTTAAACGCTAAGCTTCAAATTCCGCAACAATTCTTTGTAGTACAATATAGGATGTATAACTCCTCCAATCAAAAGTTGGTATTTTATTTTTGATAAGTTGCAAGAAAAAAATGCTTTATTATTTTTATACTTTCTGTTAATCCTTCGCTGTAAAGATGACAAATTATGAAAATTTGGATATCTCATTTCACTTGAAGTACATAATTACAAAAATGTTATTAATAATTACACTGAAGAGCCAGAAAAACTGGTACAGGCGTGCGTTTGCAAATAACGGGAATATGCAACCAATCATCGTAACCCGATGCGGTCGGCAACGTCTATGTAAGACAACAGATGTCTGACAAATGTATTAGATCGGTTCTTGCTTCTGCAATGGCAGGTTAGCAAGATTTAAGTAACTTTGAACGTAGCGTTATAATCGGCGCACGAGATATGGGACATTGCATCTCCGAAGTAGCGATGAAATTTGAATTTTCACGTACGACCATTTCACGAGTGTATCGTGAATATCGGGTATCCGGTAAAACATCAAATTCCGCCATCGGCGCGACCAGGAAAAGACCTTGAAAGAACAGGACCATCGATGACTGACGAGAAACCTTAAACGAGTTAGACGTGCAATACTTCCTCAAATTGCTGCAGATTTCAATGCTGGGGCATTAAGAAATGTCAGCGTGCGAACTGTTCAACGGACCGTCATTAATAAGGGCTCTCAGAGCCGAAGGCCCACTCGTGTACCGTTGCTGACTGCACGGCACAAAACTTTACTCCTCTCCTGGGCCCGACAACACTACCATTGGGCTGTTGATGACTGGAAATACGTTGCCTGGTCTGATGAGTTTCGTTTCCAATTGTATCGGACGGATGCACGTGTACGAGCATGGAGACGACATCATTAATCCATAGACCCTGTTTGTCAACAGGGGATTGTTCAATTTGGTGGAGCCTCTGTGATGGTATGGGACGTGTGCAATTGGCATGATATGGACCCCTGATACGCCTAGAGACGACTCTGACAGGTGACAGGTACTTAAGCATCCTGCCCGATCACCTACACTCATTCATGTCCATTGTTCATTCTGACGGATTGGGACAATTCCAGCAGGACAATGCGACACGAGAGTTGATACCAAGTGGCTCCAGGAACACTCTTCTAACTTTAGACACTTCCATCGGCCACCTAAATCCCCAGAGATGAACATTATTGAAGATATCCGGGATGCCTTGCTACATGCTGTTGAGAATAGATCTGCGCCACCCCGCACTCCTATGGATTTGTGGACTGTCCTGAAGGATGAATGGTGTGAATTGCCTCCAAGATAGCTTCAGACATTAGTCGAGTCCATGCCACATCGTATTGCGGCACTTCTGTGTGTGCGTGGGGGCCCTACACGATATTAGGCAGGTGTACCTGTTTTTTTGGCTCTTCAGTGTATAACTTTACAGACCATTTCAGCTTTAAAACTTAAGAAATGCATATATACATATCGATCAATAAACGATCTTGATCCGTTTTAGGCTTGTTTTATTAAGATAACATTATTCTTCAAAAAGAAATGTTTCTTTTTTAGATGAACTAGAGGAACTTTCTTAGAGGTTAGGTCATTACTCTAGACGTTCTAGAAATTTTGAATGTTTCTAGAATGTAAGAGTGGCAAATTGTAACTCATCGTCCTTTGGAATAATCTTAATCCTTTATGAGTTTAGTAGGCCTGAAAAATATGATCGTGCTTACGACTTAGATGCTGTTGTACGTTAAATACTTAATTTTCTTTTGCATTTAAGTAAATTACAAAGTCCAGCAATAAAAAATTATTGTTTCTTACCTTAATACTTTGTTACCATTTATGGATTTTCCTCTATACGGGAAACAACTGTTGCCAAGAAAATTACAAATGACAAATATGCCACATTGCCTCTTGTAATTTGCTAATTAAGAATGCATAGGATGCAATAAGAAATAACCATGAAAATTATGAAAAAGTTATGACAGCCAACTTCATCATATAATGTTGCTATACTTGGCGCAGTGCGCTCATTTTGGCTACCGCAACCGTTTCAAGAAAAGTTTACTTTGAACTAGGTTTTATAGAAACTATTTAAATGAATATGCAAAAAAAGTTTCAAGAAATCATTTGAATGTTTTAACAGCAATGTTAAATCGATGTATATTAATCTACAAAGTCAGAAGTAAACTACTAGATTTATTTAAAATGCTTAAAAACTTTTTGCTATTTTTATTTCTATTTCATTGAAATCTGTTCTATCAAGAACAATTTATTTATTAATGATTTAGGGATAGAGCCTCTCCTGCCAAGCCTAATTTCATTGAAAATCCTCCATGTACAAGAGCCTGTTACACTTTAAATCCATCAGGTCCAAACAACTACAAATACAAGCCCACACCGGTCCAGCCTACCCAAAAGGGTCTAAGGCCAAGGAAAGACCTGAGGGGGATCGGGTTCAAGCGTCTCTATCCCTTGGTGGGACGCGGGAGAAGAATATCGTCCTCGTCATTTGACTAAGGTTCAAAACGACGATGTCTGCACCAAAATAGCCACCGTGTAGTTTCAAAACGAAATTACCAAACTAAATTGTGTTAGTTGTCATCTTTCTTTCATTTGGAGCAGCTTTGATATACAGCATCACTGGCGATAATCTTGTATTGGCGACTTTTTGTCGCTTAACCGAACTTCTTATCGTTAAGTCGCCAAAACAAAATATCGCCATTGGGGTCCTATATTGAAGCTGTTGAAAAAAGTCTCCGAAACAAAATAATAGCCAGTTTTATCTTCAGGGTAGATAAATGTACTGATTCCATCAATACACGAATTTATTTACACACACACACACACACACAGCTATTAATTTCATTATATTATTATATACAGCTTTAGGATATATTTATAGCTACTTTCAAATGTCTCCTTAAAGGCACTATGAATTTTCTTTGAACTTCAACTATGTAAAGAGGACACTTGTACTCACATTTTACAGTGGAGAATCGATCACTAGGGCATTTAGGGGACCGACCAGAAATTGATGAAGAGGATTTAGGACTCGGACCATTTCACAGAAAGCTGATAATGATTTGCAACTTTCAACAATGGTTTTGTTTGATACGCGCAATATTTACATGCATTATCTTAAATTTTAATTTCAGTTAAAATAAAAAAAGACTTCTTTATCCAGTGTGTCAAGTTCTTGATGTAAGTCGGTTGGTAATTCTGCACCGAAAACTGATTTACATTTTCTTTTTTAGCTGCACTTCTTATCGTTAAGTCGCCAAAACAAAATATCGCCAATGGGGTCCTATATTGAAGCTGTTGAAAAAAAGTCTCCGAAACAAAATTATAGCCAGTTTTATCTTCAGAGTAAATAAATGTACTGATTCCATCAATACACGGATTTATTTATAGCTACTAATTTCCAGCATGGTTCAAAGTACGAATTTTTTTTTGTCATTAGAATACAACATAATGGCTACATGGAATAAAAATATGAATGTAATCTTACTTTTATCAATAACATTTGTAACAAAATTCAAATTTCAAAACTTAAAATTGAGTTAGTAGTTATCTAATTATTAATATATTATATATATATATAAAGAGAAGTTTATAATTTGAGTGATAAGAAAATATCAAGTAAAGTATACAACATAAAAGCTTAACACTAGATTTGTTGTTACTAAAGAAAAATTAATTGAGAAGTAAAAGCAATATCCGAATCTTAGTTTCCTATATAACTTAAATTACATCTATGTTTCCTTTTCTGGACTAAAATAGATATTTTTAAGCAAAACATTACTTTGAGATAGCTGCGAATCCAAGCATACATTTTAACAAAGTTTTACGAATTGTTTGACTTGTGTCTAATTTTTTTGTTTGTTTCACCGAAGGTTGTTTATTTTTGAACAGAAAAACATGGAGAAAGAATGAAGTCGAAAATTTCTGCTTTCATCAACATTACTAGCATTTTTTAAAAAATTAGAGCCTGACTCTATGGTATTTATGGCTTTTGTTTATTAAGTTTCTTGAATATCTACAAAAACATTTAAGTTAAAATAATTAAATTTTACAAAATTATGTCTTTGCCAACTGTTGTCAGATACAAATATTTTCCATTATATTTATCATTCTCAGATATCATTCAGTTACTTCTTGTGTTTTCTCCCACGGCGTTTTGTGCATTTAAATCTCGGTAAATACACTAGTAACTGGATTTTTTAACGTAGGACTACGTTCCTCCCAATGGGGTCTCAGGAAGGAATTTGATTCACACGCCAAACCGCCACAAAAAACGTTGTATGGGAGATCTTCTATATCTCGGTAACTACATATGTTAAAAATATAACTAACGTCTTATTTTAGAGATAAAGGATAACAACAGAAGTTACAAAAAAATAAAATGAAAATCGAAAGAGAGTCAAGCGAGTAAAGTAGTCCTACGCCTTTAACATCATCGGCTGTTTGGAAAAGACAGCCTATCGTCATTTTTTTATTATTAGTTTTGTATCTCTTATAATTTTTTGATGCATTTCTCATGTATGCTCATATGGAATTTGTGTGATTACTTTTCAAATAAGTATGCATTGCTTTTTACACATTTTGAAACAACCTTAGCAGAATTTTAGCACGCATCATATTACATTACAACGTAAGTTTTGACCAAAAAATTTTTAAACCGTCTCAAACATGTACAAGAAAAGAAGGATTTAAATATTAAAAACATAGCAAGTTGACTCCATCCGTTTTATTATTCATTTTCAACAAAATAACTTTAAAAAACATATTTTAATCAAAAACTTGATAAAACTTTGTTAAAATATAGTTAAATCTTATAAACTATATTTTTTACAAAATATAGTGGAAGATAATTATTCCCATCTGGTTTGTGCCAAATACTACGTGTTTGAAATAATTTTGAAAAGCTAAATGTGTTTATATTTAAATTGTTTTGTGTTTGTGGTATTAAGTCCGCTATTAGCCGTATATAGTAAATTGCAAAACTGATCGCTTCGTTGAGTTGCAGGGCTTTGGTTCCATTAGGACTTATTAGTGGGACACGTCTTAAAATTGTTTTTGCTTCTCGAGTCTTTCTTTTCATATGTAAACACACATTTTTCATCGTTTTCATAATTTTTTCGTCGATGTTAAAACACTGTATGTAAACTTTTTTTTTTGTTCATTAAAGTTTCTACGCACACTCATCCAAACTAAAAACCGGAGATTTTATCTCTGGAGTCAGGGGTGTGCCTTAGTGTAAAGTAAAGGTACTATTAATCTCCCCTTGCAGTTGCGCGCAAGGGCGAATCTAGAAATCCGTTAAAGGGGTTGTTGTGGAAAAAATGTTTTCCGTGTTTTTTAACTCTTAATTTTTAAGAATTACTTGACTAAATTAATTATTAATTTCGAACTAATAACTGTTTAATTAATTAAGCATTAATTAATTTAATTAATTTATTGAATATATACAAGGGCATTAAATATATATACAAAGGAATCCGGGAAAGATATTGTGGAAAAACTATTTTTCTTATTTTCAACTTTAAAATAAATGCTATATATTCAACTTAAATTGCTTCATTTAATTTAATTAATTAATTAATTTATTTATTATTATTATTTTGGCTCAGAAAGTTTCGTTCTGCTCAGAAGATTGCCAATTAGTTCTGGCCAATCTCCGTGATTTTTTGTTACAAAATACAGTTGAGTGACAAACGTTAACACTTTTGAATTTGCACTTTTTTCAAATATCTCCTTAAAGGCAGCATGAATTTTCTTTGAACTTCGACTATGTAAAGAGGATACTTGTACTCACATTTTACAGTGGAGAATCGGTCACTAGGGCATTTAGGGGACCGACCAGAAATTGATGAAGAGGATTTAGGACTCGGACCATTTCACAGAAAGCTGATAATGATTTGCAACTTTCAACAATGGTTTTGCTTGATACGCGCAACATTTACATGCATTATCGTAAATTTTAATTTCAGTTAAAATAAAACAAGTCGTCTTTATCCAGTGTGTCAAGTTCTTGATGTAAGTCCGTTGGTAATTCTGCACCGAAAACTGATTTCCATTTTCTTTCTGACGTCACTGTGAATTTGAAAATTGGGCTTAATTAATAAATTTTTTCTATTTTTAAATTGAGTTTCATAAACGTTTGCAATTTGTTCAATCTTGATCTCCTGTAGGTTATGTTTTAGAGAGAGGCAACCTGTGTTTTCTAAGTCCTGCACTTCCTCTCATCCCATTAAAGGGACATACGCCTGTTAAACCTCGAAAATTTTCGATTTTATGAAAAAAATATATATTGTTCCCCCGACTTTTCTGAACAATTTAAAATAATCCGCGTTAAAAAATTCTCATGATTATGAAAGTTATGAAGGAAAATGTATAAACTCTTCAACGTAAACATTGAATATGGCCATATCTTTCAAGCGCTATATCTCAAAATGTGTTTTTTTAATATTGCGCGCACGCTATCTCAAGAACTATTGAATATTTTTACATAAAATTTTTACCGAATATGTATCTGGCTGTGTTCTACAAACTGAACCACATTTTTGTACATATTTCTCTAAAAAAGTGTTCTTTTGGGGTTAGAAAAGTTGAAATTTTAATTATTTTTAACATTTTTATTTTAAATTGGTTTATAAATTAGAAATTAATTTTAAAAGTTAAGAAATTGTGGTTCAGTTTCTTAAACAGACTATTTGGATAATTTAGATACCCAAAATATTGTGTTTAGACCCATATTTTATCCGTAATCATGCATGCAAGGTGGCCATCTCATTTTTTCTCCAAAAATTATACCCATATTTATTACTCTCTCCAATAAATACATACCAATATGAAGGTTTGAAAATGTTTGTACTATAAGAGAAAGAACAGATACTTTTCTAGAAAAAGAAAGTGAGTTTGTGAATTGCATTGTTTCAGAGATATAATGTACCGAATTTGACAGTTTTCCACCATTTTTTCGAGGTTTAAGAGTCGTATGTACCATTAGCAGTGCAAAAGGAATAAAGCCGGCAGTGGTACCAAACTGCAAAGGTTAACACACGATACATTCCCGAAAACAAAATAAAAGATCATTGAAGGTAAATGATTCTTCAAAAACGAAGACTTGGTTAATTTTACCCTCTAACAGTATCTACCATTTTTAATGAGGCCGAGATGGCTTAGTGGCCCGAGATTAAAAGTTCGAACCCCACTAAGATCCGCCGTGTATGTGGGCCTGTTCCACGCCAAATCATACGTAGAGGGGTAAACGTCCTCACGCCGGTATGGTGCAGAAGCTTGGAGAGGGGGCGTCAGTCCAGGCATCGTCCCCGTCATCTGACCGCGGTTAAAAAATAGCTGTTCCAAAAGCTCGTGTTGCTTCAAAATGAATTACAAAACAATCTTCAGACATGGTAGGAAGATTTGGTTTCAAAGAAATGAGAACTTTTTATCAAGAATTTAAAAATAATTAATGACATAGTCGAACGAAGAGTAAAACTAATAGAAGATTTCAGTCAATCTATAACAAAAAAACGAAGAACAAACTCAATATCTACCACGGTTGAAGAAAGTAGTGAAAAAACTCCTTGCTCTTTAAGAAACCAGTTTAGAATAAGATTTAAAGTGATGACATGGGACAGTTTGACAGTTATTATAATTTTTAAAAGTTGTATAGACAAAAAGATTAAATATTCACAGTAATTAATTATCTTAATAAAGCGTATTAAACCACCAAATAAAATTGTAGATCTTATCGCTGCATTCATTTTTATATCCTTCTTATCCATTTTAGTAAATTTTTCAGCTGTTACTGTGAACATACAGCAACTGTCGTAATCCAAGAATTAGTACAAATATTCATCATTTTATGCTTTTTTTCCTCAAGTCGTAAATGGCTAATGGTATAGTTGATACTTATTTGATATTATTCTAAGTAAACTTGTCCATAGGGTCATATATGTAGAAGGAGGGGTTAGCGGTTTGGTCTACCTAGGAGTAGATTGGGATGAAAGAACAGTTCAGAGTTGAAAAACTAAATTACTTTATTACAACATTAAGATATATTTACATAAAATATACAGATAAATGATTAAGTAAAATGAGAGGTTTAAAGTTACGGGGTTATGCCATTATTACTAGTTAATTTACCAGACTATATCCCAGAGCGGGATTTTGGGCAATCCCAAAATGGGAGCTAAAGACTCACCAAAACGCTCGATGAACCTACTCTCTCGATACATACTCGGAATCCTTCTCAGTGAATACTCCGTAGAGTAACGCGTGAGCGACTTTCGTCCGTTGGAGGAAAGTTACATCACTGAACTTAGCTGATTCGTTCTGCCATTTACCTTCATGGAGACTAACTAATTGAGGGGAAAATAAGGTAATTGATTCCTACATATATAAACCAGTTTTAACACATTTATTATCATATAAAAATTCTAAAAATTTTACATTTTTGTAGCTTTTTTCAAATTTTAGGGTTTCATAGGCAAACTTGCCCATAAACTTCGAGGGCTGAAACTTCATATACTTTCTATTAAGACCAAAAGAAATGGGAAAATCCATCGGGATCAATGTTTTTTAACAAAATGTTTTTGAAACACCTAACAAACATTTTTTTATGTGCACATTATAACTAGTAATTTTGCGAACAGTAAATCTAACGTCGCAACCCCCCCCCCAAAAAAAACCTAAGATCTGCTTTTCATTGTAGTGTACAAAGGTTTTGCAATTTTTTTAGAATGCGAATTATTTATGCAAGTTTATGCTTTTATCACTATTATCAAATCAACAATTAAATATCTGCTTTTATCAGCATTAATAAAATTACAGTAAACGTCATTTGCTGTTTATTTGAGTAATTTTGGAGCATTCTGGAGTTCGTTTGGTGATCGTTGAAAAGGTTACGATTACAGCAAAACTGAACCACGAAAGCAGCCTCGCATCTTAAAGCGAAATCAAAAACAAAAATCCATATACACTTGTTTTTTTAATAACTCCGGAACATTCACCTTCGCGGGAAATCGAACAACGTTTGGACTGACCGCGTAACAAACAAATTTACAGGCAAATTGCCGAATGATCGGGAACATTAAAACTGGACCTCGCTTCCTATCGGTCAGTGTAGAAAGTTTTTTAAAGCCTTTAAAGTACGAACCCATGACATTATACGCTCAATCAATTTGGGGTTAGAGGTTCTCGTTTTGAGTACCGTGCATAACGAATAGTTACTAAATAATGAATGACAGCTGCCTGCCCCCAAAACTTTTACCTTGTTTTCGAGGTGTTGGGTATTTCAGAAAGGTAAATCTAATTTTGTGCTTACATTTTATTTACAAAGGTCCATGCACTCAAATATATTCAGAGTCAAATTAAGGTATTACTTAAATCCTCAAACTTATTCTTGTTTCATGTTTTTAGTACAAGCGAATTTCTTTTGGATTTATTTTGACTAGTAGCAAAATCATCATTTTAGGAATTCTTTTATTTGAATATAGTAAAGATTGTCCGGGAAACCACTGAGACTGAAATTAACTGAAGAACTTTTTCCTTCCCATACTGGAGGTTTTTGTTTACCTTCTGCTTTTCTCTTGGTTTTGTAACTTTGCTGCGTCTTTTGTAATCCCACTGCAACTTATGTAAATATAAATTAGTCATGTAAACAATCATTATTAAATATTTTTCATTCTTAAAGATTTACTCTGACTTCATACCTGCCACTGTAAAGACTTCAGATTCTAGGTGAAGCCACTCCACTGAAGAAAGCACAGGACAAAGTAAAGGTGGCAGTTTACTATATTTAAAGATGTTTGATCCGTAATATTAAGTGGCATGCCGGTTGTGGTTTATTCTGTTGAAAGGCTGAAAAATATAGATTAAATTTGAACTGATTTATTATTGATTTATATATTATTGAATTTTATGAATACTATTCTAGAACAGTTCTATTTTAAAAATGGATGATAAAAGTGGCGGGTTAAAATGGGGAGTAGCAAAAGAACATCTATTCAAATTTGTAAAGCTATTGGAAACAGGAATTAACGAAAACAGATGTAAATGAATAACATTAGAAATGGTGGCCAGAACAGCGCTGTGGATCAAACAGATTAAAAGTCTGGAATACAACAAGAAAATTCGTTTCGATGACAGGATAGAAAAGAAACAGCGAAAATACACCCAAAAATTATAACTTGAAGAGCGATAAAAAATAAAGACGGACAAAAAATATTTGATTCGTTGGGGCGTATTTCCAAGTTCTTATTGCATAGACCATCATCAATTAAATTGCCAACTTTCGATATCTATTAAATTCTACGGGCAATCAGTTTGTAGCTCTGGAACTCTTTGAATCAGCCATACACCGAAAATGATTCGACCCAAAGTAGAAGTCAGCAAGGCCCAATTGCCAAAAGCCCCACCTGGTGGTTCTTGCCTTAGTACTATAGAAGTTTGCGTGCTTGAAAATTATGCAATCGCCATTAGCAAGAACGCTTTGGAAGATCAGATGTTCTCCGTAAGCATGCTCATTGATTTACCATTAAAACTGAGATGAAATGTGTATGTTCCAGAAAATACGATAATACAGAACGAAAATACGATCTCTTATGAATCTCTTAATGCTTTTGAAAACATATCTCAAATCTTTGCCCCTCCTGCTTTAGAAATGCCTTCTCCCGATTGGTTTGAATATCAATAAAAAGCGTAAATCGGATAAATATAAAATAAATGAATTGGTCGACTTCCCTGTCAATTCAGCTAAACAAAACGATCGTTAATGCTGTGCTTCTCACTGTAAGTTCGAAAAAAGAAAAGTATTTTCATATCCGCGCTATGACTCATCGAGCGAAAAATAAATGATTTCAGATGTTTTCTTCAAAGAGATTTGTAGTTCAGATTTGATCAGTTTCAAATAAAATACAAAATCTGTGCTTGCACATGTTCTTTAAAACAAATTCCATCTTTGTTGGTGATTACCAATTACACTTTTCTTTTGAGGAACAACGAAAAAAAATACATCTAAAGCCCGTGTTTTATTTTAAGCCATTTCATCTTGCTAAATTTTGTAGAGTCAGTTTATGCTCTGTGTGGTAAAAGACATCTCCATGTCCATGCAATCAAAGATAATTCACAATTTACTGAAAAATAATACCCATTTGGGAATAATAAGGATAATAATATAATCTTTTAAATAAAAGGGTTTCCGTTTGGCAATTTATTTTATCCAGTGAGGTTATCTGCAGACTTTATTGTTATGGCGACGAAAATAATGATTTAAAACTGTTAGTCGTGACAGCGGGGACAAAGAGATAAACGTAAACTCCAACATGGAGCTAAGCGGTGAGGGGTAACGTTGGGAACAAGCGGTGACTCATGGCGGACTTCAGGAGGGCGGAAGGCGGGGAAAATACAAAAGTATTCCAATGAATTGCCGTAATACGAAATGGTAATGCAGAAGTAATGGATCAAGAATAAAATTGTACTTCTCTTCCCAAATTAAAGACCTAAATATCAGAATTAAACAATTGGGAATATTGCTAGTGATATTTGTTTAAATGAAATCTTTGCTTGAATGAAAACGATCCCAAGGGGTCACATATTCAAACCGGGCAGGCTGGCAAACCAGATTCCATTTTGCAGGAAATTAAAAGCCTTTCACCTACAATTAAGTAGAACACTAAGTTGGGGTGGACAGTGTGGAAGATCCAGAATTACTGAAAACGGAAATAGTTCAATTGCATGTCTTTACTTACAGTAAACGTACAAATATATCCCGATCTTTGACGATACGATATATCCTCACGGAAAATCAAAACATTGAAAAAGAACTAGAAGAAGCGAAAGGAACATTTTTTGGCTGTGCAAAACAGAGATATGAAGGAGCTACGTCAGTCTACCAAATGGATGAGTATTCTATGTAGCATGGCATGTA
>BGPR01004581.1:85582-109275 GCA_013235015.1 Araneus ventricosus | reverse complement strand
ATCAGGATTCAGAATAAAATATTCCAGAACTTAAACAGGATCGGAGGATAATTTATCTTTTTTGATTTGAAGGAATGACACTTAAAATGAAATAATAATTTTGAAAACTGTTTATGTTATACAGAGAGGGCTCGTGAAATTTCTGATTAATAATTTCTCAGAATTCCATGCTACAAGTCAGTCAGTCTTGTTTTGATTTAATGAGGAGTGATTTACTCTCTTCACATGTATTAATAATATGGAAAATTTTAAGTTGGAAAGAAAAAAAAAGCACTTGCTTGGAACTTTTTAATGTTAAAAAAGATAAAAGTGTACTGTGATGTTGAGTACAAATGACAATGTAACCAAATTGGAAAAACACGTAAAAAAATGTTTCAAATATCCTGTTGGGTTAAAAAAGGGACGCAATAGGAAATTAATATAGTTTTAAACAAATTCAAACTATGAAAACTACATCAAACTTTCAGTTTCAAGAACATTTAAGAACTGAAGGTGATGACTCAGATGAACCCCGCCTAGCAGTAAAATGCCTGGCACATCTTCAAATAATATAAAAGTTTCAGGAATAACTATTATTCAACACATTCACTATAATTTTTAAAACTATTAGAACTGAAACATTTGGTATCTTTTCATCAGAAATTGTCTGGTTCTTTGACTGATTAATCCAAAAAGAATTATTAACTATTGTATCCTTCAGTTTAGTTTCCATTATCAGCTCTTTATAATTTTAAAACCAAATACAATTCCCTCTTAAAAAAATTAGTTTAAGAAAGGGTTTTTTTTTAAAGCTAAAATAACTTTTTTTTTAATAAGCAGCAAATACAAAATTATTCATTGTAATTAAAAAGGGTATTTTCATTTAAATCATGTATTTTATGTTAGAAGCATGATGTAGTAATGCATTTGATTTTTCTGATTAAATATTTTAGTTTTTATAAAACTTAATTAGTTTAATTTTTATTGATTGAATTCGTTGATTATTTAAAATTAAATTATATTATTTGTCTGGGTATCTATTTTCAAACCATTATATCTATTTTATATGAATAAAGTGAATTGAAAAATAAATACCCATGTAAGTATTTACCATTAAAAATAAATACCCAGGTAAGTATTTACCATTAAAAATTAATACCCAGGTATTTTACACCACTGATTATAGACTTTGTTAGGAATTATTTTCAATGAAAAAAGCTTTTAATTGTGGCTCTACTTTTGTTTCTTTTTCATCGGTCAAAATCCACTGACCTGCACAAAATTTAATTTTTTCAAGAGTTAAATCTTAGCAACACTGAAAATCATCTACACAGACTTCCACTGCGTGGATTTTACATTCCATCCTAGCAATAACAATTTTATTTTCTAGATTGAACTTTTTAGAATCGCTGAAGTCGAAGCCTCTGAAAAATAAAATGCAAAAAAAACCACCGCGCAACGGAAGATTGCATCCTTGCTCCTCATTGGCTGAATTGTGGTTTTCTCCGCCATAGTGATTCTGTATAAGGCATTCTGATTGGTCAGAACAATGGAAATTTTATAACTTTAATTTCTTTGTATTTATTAATTTGCGTCGATCCAATGTAGAACATTGAATTATAATTTTTTGGATTTCATAGTCTTTTCTTTGGTTGATTTCAAAAGTTTCCCCGCAACCTAATAATATTACTTGAACGATAGCGACACATGTCCTGCGGCCTACTTGTACGATTGTCTTTCGGTGAATCATCCCTCTTGTTGTGATATGCGTTTTCGAATGATTGCATCACTTTTGTAATACATGTGACTGAAGACTTATCTATCGGATCGGAGATGACGCAGAAGATCGCCTACACAGCTGATCGGAGTAATGGGTAGATTTCAGTTGAATGTGTTGTTACTCTTGTTTTGATAATTTGAAATTATTTCAAGAAAGTTCGGCAGAGCAATTAGGATTATGATAAGCGATTGTACTTCTTTCCAACAATTGTTTTCATGTGTAGTTGGGTACTTAATTTCATTCTCTTAATATTTTTTAGATTGGACACAGGTGTAATTTGAATATAAATTCATTCTAATATGGAGATGCATGAGAATAATCCTTAATAATTTATGATATTTCTGAAAAAGATCAGATTGAAAATATATTAGAAAAAACTATATTATGCTGAATTGTGTATAGTTTTTCCATTATCTTATTATTAGCACTAAAAATTGTTGTTCTTGTGCATGTTTTTTTTTAATTAATAAATACATTATTGAATCTTGAATACAGGTTAACTTACTCTTTCATGCAGGCTTATTTTTCCCATTTGCTTAACTTTTACTAATAAACTTTATTTTAAACTTTTTCGTAAAAATTAGAAAGAAATCTCATTTTTTCAGTTTAAAAGTTATTAATAAATGTTATTCCAAAAGCTGCCTGGGGCAACTGCACTAAACGAATATAAGTTAATATAAAGTTGTATCAAAATAACTGAAATGGAATTACACTTTTTCATGAATGCAATTTTTAATGGTAAATTTCTTAACTAAATTATCATTTTCATTAGTAAGGATATTAATCTTTATCCATTATAAATTTAGGGTAAATTATTTTGCAAAAATCCTATAATAAATAATATACATATGAAAACATTTATTGGAAAATAATCATTATATATAAATTATTTCCTCCCACCCAAGAATAGAAAAACAGACGAGTCTTCATTTAAGTACTTAATCATTTTTAAATACAGAAGTAAATAATTTCAAGAAATATAACCATATAACATAATCCTAATTGCTCTGGCAAACTATTTAGTTAAATACTTTTAGAAGCTAACTACTTAGAAGTAATTTCAAATTGTAATCAAAATATGACATGATGAACAGATGTACAGATGATAGTATTTAATACTATAATATTTAATAAAATAATATAAACAGATATCCAATCATTGAACATCTTTTCAGTTAAAAGTTGTCCGAGTCAACTGCATTAAACAAATAAAAAGTTGTATAACATTAACTGAAATAGAATTACACTTTACATGAATGCCAATTTTTAAATGATAAATTTCTTAAGGAAATTATCATTTTCATTAGTAAGGATATTAAGCTTTATCTATGATCAATTAAGGTCAATTATTTTGCATAAATCCTATAATAAATAATATGCCCAACTACATATGAAAACATTTGTTGGAAAATAATCATTACAGATAAATTAATTCTTCCCCTTGAAGAATAGAAAAACAGATGAGTCTTCAATTAAGTACCTAATCATTTTTAAATACAGAAGTAAATAATTTCAAAAAATATAACCATATATCATCGATATATTAATACGTGAAGAAAAAACTTTGTACCCCATTTTTAAGCACATTGCGAGCACGAAGGTGTGCGAGATTTGGCATAGTTAAAGTTCATATGGAGAAGGAGTACAGAAAGATAAAATTTATGTATGTGTTACAAATACATTAAATTAAATAAATTAAACATTCATTGTTTACGTTCACACACTATAAAAAATTAGCGGAGTGAATGATTTGTAATTGATTTAATCCCCCTGCATTGAAATCCACTCCAAGAGGGAGTTTATTTAGATTATTTATAAAAAAAACTCTTCGGAGTGAAATACAAAATGAGGATGATTTAAATCTGTCAATGTCAAACACATATTAGTCTGTGGTCAAACAGTCGCACAGAGTAGAGATTATCGCTAAAGAATTTATATATAATATGTATTACAAATACATTAAACTAAATGAAATAAAACATGCATTGTTTACTTTGTATAAACATTGTATATTTTGTCAAATAGATATCAATATATAGATTGCTCAATATACATCTGTTGTAGAAAGAAAATTGTGTAGCAGCAATAGAATAAAATTCAAAATTCATTCGTAATAGAACAAAATTCAAAAAAAATATATATGCAATGATTATAGAGGTATAATTTTTGACAAAAGAACCTCAATAACGTTCAAACTTAAAAATTTAATGAACTGCGGTCAAATTTCGACTGCTGGTCAACATCTAGTAATCATTATTGCTCTGGAAAACTATTTAGTTTACTTTTAGAAGAAAACTATTTAGAAGTAATTTCAAATCATAATCAAACCATGACACGATGAGCAACAGATGTACAGATGATAGTATTTAATACTATAATATTTAATAAAATAATATAAACAGATATTCATGTATTGAATATTTCCTCATTTTTTCAGTTAAAAGTTTTCTTAGGCAACTGAAGTAAACAAATATAAAGGTGTATAAAAATAACTGAAATAGAATTACACTTCACATGAATGCCAATTTTTTAATGGTAAATTTCTTAAGGAAATTATACTTTTCATTAGTAAGGATATTAAGCTTTATCCATGATCAATTTAAGGACAATTATTTTACAATGCCCAACTACATATGAAAACATTTGTTGTAAAATAGTCATTATAGATAAAGTATCTCTTCCCCCCCCCCAAGAATAGGAAAACAGATGTCTTCATTTAAGTACTTAATCATTTTTAAATACAGAAATAAATAATTTCAAGAAGTATAACCATATATTACAATCCTAAATGTCCTGGCAATCTATTTAGTTAACTACTTTTAGAAGCAAACTATTTAAAGGTAATTTCAAATCATTATCAAAACATGACATGATGAACAACAGATGGTAGTATTAAATATTATTATATTTAATAAATATATTTAAAATAATATTAACAAATATTTATTTATTGAGAATTTTCTCAATGTAAAAGTTAATAATAAATATTATTCAAAAAGTTGTCTGAGGCAACTGCACTAAACAAATATAAAGTTGAATCAGAGTAACTGAAATAGAATTATACTTTTACGTGAATGTGATCTTTAATTGTAGATTTACATTTTCATTAGTAAGGATACTTAGCTTTACTGATTCATGGTCAGTTATTTTTTATAAATACTATTTGGATATTCACTGTGAAAAACTGTTATGTCAATTTAAAAACGGAAATTTTTATAAAATGCTAGATTGCTTTAGTTTTAAGATGCAAGAAATACCTTACCTTATATTTTAACAAATAGACTTGAAAATCTATACCCACAATGTCTTAAAAAATACTCTTTATAAATTATCAATATATATTATTTGCCAATGCATAGAAATTTAACTGTTCATCACTTTTAAAAGCACATAATACAATCCGTAAAAGGAACACATGTTCACATTCTTAACTGAAGTTAAGACTGAGTAAACAAATGAATAAATACTTAATATGTTATGCTAAAATATCCAGCTGATTAGCAGTTTACCACGGGTTCATGAAAAAGATATTTGGAGAAATGATTCTCAAGCAATGTTGATGCTTTGTAAATGAAGAAATTTTGTAGCATGTACTCACCATTATTGCATGTATATAAATATATTGCATGTATATAATGTTGAAAATAAACACAAAAAACACAGTTAAATGGAAAACAGCATATTTTATTACTTAGCAAAGCATACAAATGAAATTTCTAGTTGTAAAATTGCTCTACTATGTAAAAAAGATCCATTAAAACAAAAATAATAATTTCAATAGCTTAACGAACTTTTAAGACTTCAATGGCAATTAAATAGAAAAGAAAACTGAACTTAAATTTGAAAAATAAAATTTAAATTTTCATTTTACATTTGTTTTTCCTTTTCCTAAAACTTAGTGTTAGAAAAAATGTATAGTAATCTGAGAATTCCAAATTTCATTCTGCTTCTTTAAAATAGCAGGTTCATAAATTTGTATGATGAAATAAAATATCCTGAATTTTTATCATATACATAGAATTAAATATAGATATTTTGGATAAAAATATAAATAATAAAAGCATAATGAATAGAAAACACAGTTGTGAAATTTCCAGATGAAGCCAATATTTTAATATAGGGAACTTCAATTTCTTTCAATATCCTTTTTTTAAAAAGCCAATTATTACATTTAAATTTTCTTTGGTAAGCAACTTCCAATATAATTTGATAAAGCAAGCATACATATAGAAAAGATCAATAATTATGAAACATTTAAAGAAATTATTCAGAAAAAAATACTATTAGCTGATTGAAATATAGTAATATGAAAAAATTATACAGAGATACATCCAGCTATTTCAAGAAAATATATTACAAATGTAAGGCAATTAGAAAAATGCTCTTACAAATGAACAGATCATCTTGTTAGCTTGAATTAAATAATGTTTTCTTCTTTCTCCATACCTAATCTCCGAGTTTATAAACCAAAGCAAGCTGAACAATATAAAATAAATACACACCATCTATTTTTATAGCAGAAATAAGTTATTCAAAAATGCAAATATTTTCATTTAAAAAGTATTTATCAAACAAAACATTTATACACAGGGAATACTTATGCTGTCTGCTGGTAACTAAACTTTTCATTCTTAGTATACTAGTATTATTATCAACTCAATTTCAAATAATGAAAGCAATTCTGATCTTCCTATTGCATGTTACTCAGTGTAAATAGATTCTAAAACAATTTTTTTTCCTTCCAAGCAAGTGCAGTTTACAAAACAAGTATATATACGAGAAGAAAAAAAATATGCAACTGAACTAAACTCTCGAGAGTTTAGTTCAGTTGCATATTTTTAGAACAAAGATCTTCTTTCTGTTTAGTTTTTTGGGGAAAACCATACAATTTTTACTTGCAGTTATATAAAAACATAAATGCAGTTATATTTGAAATACTTCAGTTGTGAAGCAATTCTTACTTACAATATAATATTACACACACAATTTATAAATCTGCCAAAACTGACTCATATAATATAGGTATAATAATGTACAATAATCTATGCTTTCTCCTAAAGTTTCTTTCATTAAAATAGCATATGCAAAACATACAGTTATCAACTACTACCACTATTACAACATGGGAATTGCCTAATTTTAAAACGACATGGAAATCTACAATTGCAATGGCAAGTCTTTATGAACCTATTATAAGCATGGAAATTCAACTGCACATCACTTTAAAAGTATATACTTTCCGCAAAATAAACATAAGTTTACATTCCAAACTCAAGCCAAGAGTGTCTAAATAGCTAAATACTTAAAAAGTTACTGATTGCAGTATGTTTCGTTGATCAGACTATTAGTTTACAAAAAATTTTAATGTATATATACACTTCAATAAAAAAAGAATCCTTCGTGTTTTTTTTAACTAACAGTTATTTGTTCATCAAATCACTTTAAATCTGAATAATAATATATAAATCGGCAAAAAGAAAAAAAAAAGAAGGATCGCCAATTAAAAATATGTTTGATCTCGCAAGCTACATAATTAATTCCAAAGTAAACAGAGAGCACATAGCACGTTACGCTATCAGTAATTTTTTTAAAAAGTATATATACCATGTGTTACAAACAAAAATATATTCATTGCAGAAGAATCAATTAAAAAAAACTATTTCCATGCAACTCAAAAATCAAGTACTTCGAGTTACGAGAACACATAACATAGCATCCGAAGCGGTTTTGATCCTGGTATTATCGAATTACTTAGCTGTGACTCTTCCTTCACTAGTGTCAGAAACTGTGAAGTAGCAATAGGAAGTCTAAAAACTGTGAAGTAGCAATACGAAGGTTAAAAACTGTGAAGTAGCAATATGGATGTTGGTAAAAGACAAGAACTGTGACGTCGAAGGTCGTCTTCAGATTCAGTGCAATGATTGATTACTATTGTGACCCCCACCAAGGCGTTCTAAACACCCCCTTCAAAAGAATTTTTGCAGGCGCCATCTGTTGACACTATAAAGAACTAAACATTAAAACTATATAGAACGCGTGTATTAAAAAGAAATAATAATTTTTTATTTAAATTTTTTAGAACACTTTACTTATATTTAATAAGATTTTTTTGAAAATTAAAGGTGTGATTGAAATAACAGTTATTTGGCATAGATATTTAAAAATAGCAATAGCAAAAATATTTGTTACTCAAAAAATCGTGGATTATGCATCCCTACTACGGAAGTCGAAGTTTTGAATGTAAATAAACAAAACAGAAAACTCGTCCATACTTTTGCAAAGTTTAACGGGTCTATTCTGGTACCCCGGGGACGTCACTTTTTCCGCACGATAATAACGGGACAAGTGACGTCTCCCAACCCAACCGGGGTACCAGAATAGACCCCTTAGTTTCTAGTCCCATATACTGTCAACAGATAATGCCCTCAAAAGCTACCTTTCACGAGAACGTTAAACCACAAACATATGAACTACCTGTATATCTAGACCGGTATTCATGAGGAACTGGACTTCCGGAAGGGCTAGAGATTTTTGGAAAATAACAAATATGCATGCTCAATTACTTTTACAATAAGCAACATGATATACTGTCTGTCCGCCACGAGACCTGTGGCAGCCAAAATGTCTAGTTTACGGTGGTCGCTATAGAAACTGGTTATGCTAGGGAAGATCCATTTCGAATAGGAGGAATCCAATGGAAGTCGGAGTTTTACTTTATTCTTGGCGCCAGTTTGCGGTGGTAAAAAGAGTTGTTGGTTATTCGTCTTCTCGTTTAATATACATAGCCCATTTGGCTCTAAATGCGTCAATGTAGCACATTTGAATGAACTTCTACCTACTAGAAATGTATTCTCCCTACGATAACCCGTATCTATATCGACCGCTCTAAAGTAGACATTTTGGCGGCCATAGTTGTCGTGGGGAACACACAGTACATGCATCAGTATCCTTTTTTTATTGCGCAACGTCTTAAAGGTAACACATTTTTATCGCTAATGTATGCGGTGGCGTAGTGAGAGGTGAGAAATGGGAATGGGGTAAACATGCCTATGTAGAAGCCTTGGTAGGAGTCGCCAACTTCCGAGTTTCCTCAGTTTTTTTAAAGTAAAGTTCTCAGAGTCAGAACTCAACGAAAAAGACGTGCGGGGTGGGAGCGAAAAATAAATGTTATATATTCTGAAAGTCACTTAACATTTTACAGTTCGAGTGTCAGCTTGATGTATAACGATGCATACTTTTGATATTCGAGACAGATTTTGATAGTTATAAAAACTGCAAACGAACAAGAAGTTATGGATTTCCTTCCCTTCACGTGTGAATAGTTATGCATCTACTTACGTTCCGTACGGCAAAACCTCAAATAGCGGATGAAGGTTTTGTTCTTGGGATGGTAAGATAAAAAGTCAAGACATTTATAATGATTAAAGAATTTCCTACATAATAGCTTTAATATGTGGAATCCCGTTTTAATCCGATTTGCTTAGTCCATGCACCTTAAATTTTAGGATTATCAGTCATAATCTTGAAAGGATAGTAAATGATATTTTAGGTAACTTTAATTTAACCATGTAGCAATTCAGGGTGAACTTACAGAAAGTATTTGTTATTTAATATTACATGACTGATACATAACTTAAAAATATCCGAAAATTATGCTGAAAAACTGTAAGCTTCAGAGTCAAGAAACAAAATCTGTGCTATTTAAAATGTCAGAAAATACATATAATTAATTTTTCTCATTTATCATTGAAATTATCAAGTCATCTATGAATTTTCCCAGAGATTTTAAGGAAGATTTGTTAAAATTAAAAAAAAAATTATACTGAATGTGGATCATTGGTAAACATTAGCATCAAAAATTTCATCTTCATTCAATTATATTTTTTGTTAAGAAAATGCAGATAATACTCTAAGAAAAAAGAATCAACCTCCATGTAACAGTAGAAGAATTAAATGTATCACAAAAGTCTTTATTATTATTATTATTTTTACTGTTTATTTCAGTTTTTTAGTATTATTATACTTTTATTAGTCGCATGATAGACCTGCAGCAATTACGGATGTATTTTTCGAAGCAAGTAGCACCAAGAAGTTAAAGCAGACTTATAGGTGAGATGAATATTGCTTTCTTTTGTAAAGAAAGAAAAAAGTTTAGCATTTTTCTGATGAAATCTCATTTTAAATTTTTTTTTAAAGATGCCAGTACTTGTATAAATTAAATCTTAAAGGAATGATTTTAAAAGACAAATGCAACATGCTTTCATTATTTGTGAATCTTTGTCATATGATAAATAAAAAAATTGTAGAGTAACATACATAGAAAACACTTTAAAAATTGTGAATTTATCCAGCACCAACAAAGTAAAATTTTGCAGACCAGCAATAAAAATTATCTTTATTTAAATAAAAATCTTGCCTAATTTTTCAAACTACAAAATATTATTCAATAAAGCAGAAATATGATTATTTTATGTAAGAAATTCCAGTTTTACAAATCAAGTGCAGCATAGGGTTCCTGACAAACAAATAAATTTCTTATATCTAGAATAAAGTCATCGACATCTTCCTTTTTAACAAACCCAAGGAAATGAAACGCTGAGTACACATAATTTTTAAGTTTACTGCACAGAGAGTTGCCATTCGCTTCCTTCGATTTTAGTAAAGAAAACAAGCTTTGATTTATGTCATTGTCAGTTTGAAAAATACAACCATTGATTCTTTTTGCTATGGCTTTTTTGGGTGATAGCAGCGCGCTTTCAATTTCTGATTCATATTTGATTCCTGTAAAATATCTGGCCACAAAATCAGCCAGAAATAATGAGTAATTCAGATCTGGTGCCTGAATGATTTGATTATGTTGTCCATTTCCCGGTTCACCCAGGAAAACAGGTTCTGCTTGATCAGTGTAGTCATCAACAAGGCAATTAAATCTGGTACCAAAATTCGGTTTATTTATTCTATCATTGTCGACACTCTGGGAGGATAAAGAAGGTTTCTTTATTATTCTTTGGAGATATTTCCGTTTTAACAGATCAGTATGGATGATTTCTTTTCTAACTGAATCATTCCCGAGGACGCTCGAAAAAATTTCTTCCAGTCTTCCAACAGCTGATATAATTTTTGAGGGGTCGGACGATATTATTGGTGCCCTTTCAGGAATATTAATGACGACAGTGCTTTTTAAAGTTTCATTGTAATTGAAGAGTAATTTATTCACTGAATTCATAACAAACACAAAATATATTTTCAAGAAATTACTCATATAGCTAATTGGTGAAGACAATCCTGACGCAGTACTCGTAGCAAAATTATTAAAATTATCAGCATGGTCAAGTGATCTAATATAACGATTATTTGAATCGAAAGCTATATTAGATTTCTCGAATACACGTTGTTCATGATCAGTTTCATATTCATCAAGCAAGGAACCAACCTCTCCGGCAACGTAACTTCCATGCCCCTCCAATTCCAAATCAATAAGCCCCTTGAAGGTTTCTAATTCAAGAAAGGCGTTTTTCTTCGTGGAATTCAATTTGAACATCCACATGGCATACGGGCTAAGCATCAGATCTCCCGAGCTCAGCTTCTTATACACCTGGTTTTTATGAATGGGATCCCCAAGTCTGTTTTTCTCGAAGGAGTAAAAAATTGTTCGCTTAGGACTGGATATCACATGTATTCTGTCTTCATATCTGTAGTATGAATTTCCCAAATGAGTTGCACAAATATCAAACTTTTTCAAAGTGTCATTAACTTGAGACTGAATGGTTTTATTTTTCGATTTAAAATAAAGCTCTACTGATCGGAACTTAATCGCATCCTTACCCGGTTCCGACTTCTTCACATCTGCTTTGAGGACAATTTCTTTTCCAGATAACAGCTGAGATATTTCATTCCCGTATTGCTCATTTTTCCACACAAAGAACGGTTCCGAAGAAACGTACCGACTGGTAAACTCTCTGCTGAACAGGCGTTCGTCCGTTTCCTTCACCGATGCTTTGTACAACTCAAGTTTTCTTTTCATGCCCTGTATTTGTATTACAGCTTTATTCACTAATTCTTCAATATTCTCTTCAAACTGAAGATGAGATGGGAGCAATGATTGTTCCAAGTAATAGCGAACGAATGGAAACACCTATTGCTTAAATGCATGGACGGCAGTCTTGTACTGCTTCAACACAAGGTTCGATCTTATAGACCAATCGAGATGATTTATAGCACTAGCAAGCGTTGAATTCCTCACAGGAATACTACTTGCAGAGACAGAACTTATATTCATTATGTAATCGACTAAACTATCTTCGTCTTTATGTCTTTCGATGCGATCATATACATTGATTAGAGTCGTCATCGCCTCTTCCAACTTTTCTATGCACCGAGCCAACTCATCTTTAACTTCAAACCTCCCTGTCAGTCGCAGCATTTGTATTTTAATATCCTTTAATACATTTTGTACCTGCCATTTAGTAACGTCAAGAGAAACATGAGATTTCCCTTCCAGTTTTTTGGTTACTTCTTGAATTTCGATTTCCATAGTTTGCAACATCGGCATGATGGTATCATAAATCTTGTCTTCATATTCTCTGAGGATTTCGAGTTCATTTTCCTTTTTTCCTATGGCTTCGGTGAGAACATCAATTTTTTCTTCATTTTCTCTGTTTCTGTTATAGATATCAACGAAAAGTGAGCCAAATTGAGCTAGCTGTTTTATTTTTCCAACGATTGCTAAAGCATTTATACTTTTCTTCTTATCAGAGTTATCTTCTCTTTTTAAATCTATTTCTTTTCTTTCCAATGTTTTCCTTAGTTCAGATTCCAACGTTTTGACTTCCTTGAAATCGTATTTGTTTTGATTAATTTTGCTTAACCTACTCTTCATATCCTCTACTTGACTAGATAAGTCACCGAGTTCTTCTGGGTGTTCTGTCATTATTTGAGACAATTCTTCGAATAGTTTGTTAAGATGGACGATTTTTTCACTCCTGATCATCTTGATACCGTCTCCCAAAGAGTTTATATTTGATACTATGTCCGATATATCTTGTGTCTGTTGCTCATGATCTAAAACTACAGATTTCACAACCGAAGTTGTTGCCTCGATTGCGCTGCCTGTTACTGCTCCGAAGGGACCTAAAAAACTCGCAACTCGACCAACGATCTTAAAATTATCAAACAATGCTTTCAACATCAGTCTGTTTTGTAATTCCTCCCTTTTTGCTATCAAATCTTTCTTTTCGTCTTTGGTTTTTCTCTGCAGTGATACTGTTTCTTCGATCAGAGCATCTATTTTTTCATCAATTTGGTTGTTGATTCTGCTTATTTCTGGGGTAATGATTCTTTGCACGAAGTCTATGGCTTCTTGTAATTTTGTGGAAGTCCTAGTTTTATATTCTTCGTTTATCCTGCGTATTGCATCAGCTTTATTATTCGCGTTTTGCAAGTCTTTTAGACTTTCAATGCCTTCCGCTATTGTTTCCAGATACTTACTGATATCTATTATCAAATCGGATTCTGAACTTCCGCTCTGATTTCTGATCCTACTAAGAGCAGCAGCGTATAAATAGCTAAGAACTTTCTTGTACTCCTTCGAATTTTCACCACTTTTTGGATGCAGTGCGTATTCCTCTACACGCTCTAGTAGCGAATGGAAAAAGGAAAGAAAATCTATTTTCGTGTTTAATTTTGGATATTGGTTTTCTAAGCCTCTCATCTCTTCAACTAGTCCTAAAGTGTCATAAACTCCTCTAACACTATTCTTATTATTCAACAAGTCATGGAACCTTTTGAGAGTGTATTTCTTAAAACGATCTACCATGTTTTCTCTTAAAAACATTTTGTACTGGTTGATAACACTTGCAGGGTCATGAATATCTCTCTTTGATTTAAGATATTCCATATTTACGCTATTAGCTCCAGATATCCCATCTTTACCGGAGGCATTCCTTCGACTGTTAGAAAGGCTCACGTCCAATACCCATTGGATATTTTCCTTGTCTCTCACGCACAGAAGACACCAATTCGGCCTCCGTATCAAACAACGAGCGTTAGCATCTCCACCGTCCCTGCCACCTCTACCACCGCTTCCACCTCTGCCTTCTTTTCCATCCTCACCGGTATTTGTAAATTTTGATATTTCCGATGATTTGTCCAGTTCCACAATGGTAACACTTCCAGGATGTCCCCCTTTTCCAGACCTTCCTCCATTGCCTCCGTCACCTCCTCTTTTTCCAGGTAAGCCATACAGTTTGTAATCTTCGTGCTGGAAGTTATAATAGCGGACACTGTCACCCCAATCCAATTTCCCAAATCGAGGCAAATTGCTGTTAAGGACAGTTTTTTCGCATCTAAAACCATTACTTGTTTTACCATCCTTGCAACATTCTAGACGATCACGGCTAGAAACATCTAGTGGCAACTCAACACTTCTTCCATCTCTCCCCTTTTGTCCATTCCCACCATCCTGGCCAGGGCCACCAGAACCACCGTTAGCGGTAACTGTTAAATTGGCACCATTCACGTATATTTCACCGATGCCCAAGAAAATACCTCCAGGTCCACCTGCTTTCCCCGGTTCACCATGGAAGCCTTCCTTTGCTTTAGGATTCGAGTGAGGTACGCCTGGGAAACCAGACAAGTCTATCTTTCTTTTGCCGATTATTTTCCATCTAGGAGCAATAGCAATAATCTGCACTCCTAATCCTTGCAGAAGTACATCGTGATCCAAAAACAGAGTGTTAAGAGCAAAAATGTTCACGAACTCTAATTTACCGGATTTAAGCCGAGCTAAGAAGTCTCTGCAGTTATCTTTGTCGCTTGATATTTGAGTTATGACTTCCCGAAGGCTCAGAAAATCGCCTTTTACAAATGCCTGTTTCCCTGAACACTGTACATTCATTTTGTGCTTTAATGTTAAATACAAAATATGATTAAGTTCTTCCAACTGTAATTCTGTAACCGTCATGTCTTTTACTTCATCATACCCTTTGATATTATATGCACATATTTTGTTCAAAAACTCATTGTACGTGCTCGAAGTTATTGCTATTCCTTGCGGTTTGTCAGATTTTCCCCAATCGTCGAGATCGGCTACGTTGTATCGTTGTCTGTCTTTCTGTATTTCGTAGTCGGAAAATTTTTCATACAGGCTGTTTAAAAATTCATACCACACTTTCGATTCATCAACAAACTTGATCACATCTGTGAATGGACGCACCCTTTCTGAAGAACCAGTGTCTAAGTCGATACCACCAATCAATTCTAAGAATTTCAAGCATTTAATCTCACACGCAATATTCCGACGATTTATCTTGGGTATATCAATCCCTAGAACACTTGCATTTTTGCCAATCACTTTCACTAATTCTTCGACGGTTGTCGAATTGGTTATCATTTCAGTCATTTTCGAAAGGATTTCATATTCTTCGCTTAACCCTTCAGGTAATTTTTGAGAATTTCTTGCAATTTCCTCTTTCCAGTTATATCGCTCTGTATAACTTTTGCTATTGAATTCAAGTCTGATTGTATTCTATCACCAATGCTTTCTGAAACATTAATAACGTCATCTTGAATGATGGTTTTTGATTCGGAAATATAAGTTATGATAGGTATATATAGATCTTCCCATGATCTTGAACTGAATTCTTTGCCACTTACAGTTTGCAAAAATTTAAAAAAATTTCCCTGATTTGATACATAAACCAGAAGGTCGTCGCGAACATTGATATCTAATTTTGAAATAATTTCGCTAACTGCTCTTGATACTTTTCCAATATCCCGCACTGTTTTCATTTGTTTCACAATATCTGATGTGATGCGGTAGCCATTGCTAAGTTTAGCTGAAAACTTTTGGGCCTCTGACACGTCAACCTCCATAGAAACATCATAGCTGTTGAATGACTTTATTTTGGTACGAATTTGTTCAACTAAATTTTTATAGTAATCGCGCATACTTTTCGCGATTTCGTTCAGATTTGACCACATAGCTTGGTTGACTTCTTCCATCAAATCCTTAATATTATTTTTAGATCTTTCAGAAATCGTGTGACCAAAATCATCATCAGCTTTTTCAGTGAACTTAAGTTTTTCGTGTAGTATATTTTCTACGTGCTCTTTTCCTTGCTGCAACAAAGTGATATTGCTCAAAGGCCCAGCTTGATCTGGTCTTCTGAAAATCCCGATTCTCGAATATTGCTTGCTGTCTTTGATTAACAATTTGCTTATAAATCTTGAGGAATTTTCTAACAACTTTCGTTCTTTATCAGAAATCTCTGGAAGGTCAGTTCTTTCATCTAAATAGCACTGAACTTCAAGCAAAAAATCAACGATCGCGTCTAGAACCTTGGCATCTTCAACTAAAACAAAACTGTTGCCCTTTCTAATATACTGGTTATCGACTTTCGTTACAATCATTGCAAAACTGCTTTCGAACTTGTCGATGTCTCTGATCAAATCAGTGACGTGTCTCAATAATTTCATAAAATCCTGTCTATCAACTCCTTTCCTAACAGAAGGATAACTCACGGTAAAAATCATTTTGATACTCTCGGCATGGTCCAAGACTTTTTTGATGAAATAGGTCGTTGCTAGTTCATTGCTGGTACTTCTTGAATCATCGAAACCAGGACAATCATAATAAGCTATACTTGTTTTCGGGTCTATCACTAGTTCCGGAAAGACCGTTTTGGATTTTAAGGTTGAGTTACCAATCCTATTGTTATCCTCGATGATGTATTCACCAGTATCTTCTCTAACTTCTTTTGCAATCAGTTTGGTATTGTCCCCAGCAATCCATTGCGTGAAAGTGCTTTTCCCACTCCCTGTATTACCAAGTATTAACACGACGTGTCTATAATTGTCTCTTAAAACTATTTCATGCTCTCCTCTTTCTAAAAGGCTTAAAGTAGAATTCATTAAAACATTGTCTATAAAATTTGTAATTTGTGGTTCATTCTCCATAGTCAATGATCAGTCAGACTAGATGATTTTCAGAGGAAATTCTTCATTGAAATCGTTGTTATTCTCTTGTGCTTCAACCGCAGGGATGGCAGACGGTTTCCAAGTCTGTAAAAACAAAGCAAACAAATGAATAAAATAAAAATCTTTAAATAAAATACATTTTGAAAACACACTTTCATTAGTTTATTAAAAAATAGAATTTCTGTATATAAATTATTTTCTCCTTTTTTATTTTCTCGTACACAAAGTATACAAAAATATTGCAATCGTCAAAAACTTTGACCTTTAGATTTTGATGAATTATTTTGAGATTTTGATCTCCCCGAGTCCGAAAAATAAATTTTTGGAATTATGTGTGACTATCCGTCTGTGAACACGATAATTTAAAAACGGATTGAGATAGGGAGATAAAATTTGGTATATGGTCAATTTGTAGATTTCTATCAAATATTGAATGACGCTCGTCTACAGGAAGTCTGTCTATTCGTGCGCATGGGAACATGATAATTAAATAACGCAAAGAGCTAGATGGATAAAATTTGGTGCATAGTTTTTTCATCAGAATTGTATTATGCAGGGTGGTCATAAATTATTGAATCCATTTCAAAAATTAATAAAAAAACTAATAATGTTACATTTGTGTTTTTTAAAATGAGAAACTAAATAAAAAAGTTTTTTTCTTCAGATAGGTGGCGTACCATTACGGCGCTCTAAATTTGCTAAAGCGAGAGATTTCCATACGCAATGGCTTCCGATCAACAGAAGCCGACGCGCAATTTCTGGTTTTCTTTTTAGTTTTTCAAGAATATCTCGAAAACTATTCTGTCTTCGAATTACAATTGATTCAACAAATTAACGAACGTAAAATTCACTACAAATACATGCTTTTATTTTTCTTCTAGCTTTAATAGTTTCGCAGATAATGGCTCTCAAAAATAGTAGAGTCCAATAATTTACGACCCCCTAGACCACCCTAACGGCGCATTACCTATCTGAATAAAACTTTTTAAAATGCACTCTCATTAAAAAGAAAACGTAATTGTAACATTATCAGTTTTTTTTTATTAATTTTTGAAATGGGTCCAATAATTTATAACCACCCTCTACATTAAATTTTGGACCAAATCCGCCAACGGAGTGACCATCAGTCGGTCTGTATGTTTGTGCGTTTGTAAACGTGATAACTCAAAAACGCAACGACTTAGATACCCTGGTCAAGCAGGAAAGGGGTCCACGTGATCTTTATTGTTGTGTTGTGAGTTGTGACCAGTGTGGGAGAAGAGAGATTGAGCGAAGGACGACATTTTTTACTACGTCTCATTCTTTGTTTAAATCTGTGTAACTTGTACAATAAAACTTCGATTAACCGTCATTGTCCGGTTAGGGCTGTGACGGATAACCGATTAGACTGATAACAGAAATATTTTAATACATATATTCTTTAATGTGGTTTCATTGCTGGCTTGGTTAGTATATGAAAATAAAATCCTCTAAAAGTTTATAATACATACATGTTGTATTTAATTTTACAACGGGCGTTCAAAAAGTAAGTTAAACTTGTTCCCCCACGGATGGCAGTATGTCGAAACAAGAGCGAAGCTTACGCCGACGATAATTGAGTTCCACGGCTTCCAACGGTAGCAATTTCATTCGGATAGTGGCAATTGTTGATGCGTAAGACGAGAAAAAAATGGTGCGCCAGCTGGAAACTTACTCCAACGTTGAAGTACGCGGAACAATACCTTTTTTGTCGGCAAAAAGTTTCACGAGTACGGAGATCCATAGTGAGATATTTGTAGTGTATGGTCCACATGCAATGTCGCGTCCAGCCATTGTGAAATGGTGCCAATAGTTCGAAGACGGTCGCACAGACTTAACCGATGCGGAAAGGCAAGGAAGGCCAACAACGGTGAGAAAGCACATCAGACATGGTGCAGCGAGTGGAAGACATTGTTCTCAGCAATGGCAGACTGAGAGTCGTACACAGTGCACAGAATATGGGAATATCTGTTGGCAGTCCGCCCTGCGACTTTCACGTGTTCTGCAAGAACATTTGGGTGGAAGACCATTTTCCAGCGATGACCAGGTTCAGACAGCTGTTTTAAGCTGGCTACAGGACCAAGGAGCTATTTTCTATCGTCAGGTAATCGAACGATTAGTGCAACAATCCGACAAATGTCTGCAGTGACTGGAGATTATGCAGAGAAATAGTGTGGTGTATGTGTGCCATATTGTATTGTGGCTCACTTCTCAATAAAGTGTTTTTTGATCTACATCGTTCAAGTGTAACTTATTTTCTGAACGCCCCTAGTACAAAACAATCAATATAAACTTCAATACAAGAGTAGTAATGCGCAGAAATGAATTATGATACTATAAACGTACGTTACTTTTTAGATGACGACGGATAGCAGCAACTGACGGTTAATCGAAGTTTTACTGTAATTGTAAATAATATCTGTATATAGCTTATAGTGCCCCGTAAACAATTTTGATTGGTGTAATGAGTAATGAGCAGTCTATTCATTTTTGAAGTTCCCCTAAACATTATTGAGTGAACTCGCATAAATTACAAAGATCGACAGCTTAAACAAAATTTATAAATATTTTAACATAAATTTCATAATGATTTTTATTGTCTTCATAAATAAAACAGATGATACTTACTTGTTGGAATCAAATTCGTTCTTATGTAAGAAAAAGAATCATTCTATTTCTTTCTACTACAATATTAAAACTGATGTAGTCACTGGAAAGAAGTAAGCTTTGATTCAAAATATCTGGAGTTGATTTCCATATAAGGGAAAGGGAAAAAATAAATAAAGGATTAAAAAATGATATCTTTCAATTATTTTTTTAAAATTGCTTTTTTAAAAAAAATTACCAGTATTATCATTGGTCACACACAAGTAATTAACTCTCAAGTTATTAGAAACGCGACTTGTTGCAGTTGAGTAAATTATGTTCACTAACAACTTAGCTATTAACCCAGTAATGCCTAGTTTAGGGACATTTCTAAAAATGCTTCATAAACTCACAGGAATTACTGTTTCTAACAAACATTTTACAAAAGTATATTATAGATTTCTTTTATTTCAATAGATAACTGCATACATATAAGATTTCAGTTGATAATACACCCTTTTTTTCAATCAGACTAAAGTGCTATGAATCGTAAATTAACGAAGTACCAGAACACTAAATCTAGTGACATTATTTGAAAAGAGAGGGTAACAAGATAGAAATAAATAGATTAGAGACAAAATAGAAAATGAAATAAGTAAGAGGACAAAATAAAATGATAAGTGGAGAGACAAAAGATAGAATAAGAGAGATAAAATAAAATGATAAATAGAGAACAAGATAAGAAAATGACAGTAGAGACGATAGAAAGATAATATTAAGAGAGACAAGATAAGATATGATAGTGGAAGACAAGAATGAAATGGCATAGTAGAATCAGAGATAAGATAGAGTAATGAGACAAGATATTAGAAAGTACTTAAAATAGGAAAATAATAATTAGAGAACAAAATGAAAAGATAATATTAAGAGACAAAATAAAATAATAATGAAGGAACAAAATAAAGAATAATGTAAAGAGATAAGATAGAAAATAACGAAAGCAAAGAGACAAAATAAAATAATAGAAGACTTCTAAAATAAAATAATAGTGGAGAACAAAATGAAAATAATAAATAGAGAATAAAATGAAATAATGTAAACAAGAGGAACAAGAATAAAAGAAATGACGAAAGTAGGGAGACAAGGAGAATAGAAAAGATAATAATATTAGAGAACAAGAATACGAATAATGTGAAACAAGACAAAATGCAACGAATGATAGTAAGAAGAGACAAGAATAAGATAATAGTAGTAGAGCAAAATAAGAAAATAATAGTAAAGGAGAGACAAAATAAGGCAAATAGTAGAGGTAAGAGAATCACTTCACAATAAAATATATTTTACATTTCAAATGTATAATTATTTTATCTAGTTAGTGGAGTCATGAAATAGTTAAACGTCAACACTGAAACGATGTATATTTTAACTTTATTTTGTTTTTAATCAAACATAATGCGTATTGTAGTTCAAAGAGCAAAAAATGAGCATGTTATAGAATAATTTTCTTTAATTTATGTTTATTTCTACTAAAATTAATTAATGTCAAAATAGAATCACGACATTAATAACTATTTTAAAAAATATCATGAGTTTTCAGAATCAAAACATAAAATACAATTAGATATTTATAACTTTAATTAATACTTTTAAACACTTCTTGACACTCCTTACTAGTGGTTTATTACTGTTATTACTTTGAAATATCCATCATATTTTCAAGGGGAAGGATTAGTCAAAGATCACGCTGTTTTAAGAAAGTATCTTACAACTATTTTTTCTTTTTAATTTCTCGTAAAAAAACAAAACACTACCGGAATGGCGTTCCGGCTTGTTAAAAAATTATAAAGCAGCGCCAAAACGCCGCTCCGGTTAGGACTGTACTTAGGAACGCTAGGCTTATGGAGGTTTGAGGCTTAGTGGTAAGAAATTGACCGCACCACATCTTTCTCACCCAATGCCGATGACTCAGTAAAAATGTCAAATAAACTATAAAAATATTGAAACATAATTTTTAAAAAACTTATTTAAAACTAAAACTACAATACAAAATATAACAGGGCAACACAGTTCGAAAAGGAGGGAAGAGAGCGAATACAGTAATTGAGTTCTTTATACATAGGTGGTTCAAAAAGTAAGGTAACATGACCTCTCAGGGGCGCATAAATTCCCCGCGAATTAAATTCCATGTCAAATAGAATAGATGATCACAGCATTCAAACGCTACCGGTAGATGGAGCTAGTTGTGCCGTAGCGCTCCGAAATCTTTGGTAGAAGATGGCGGCGTTGACGGATACATGGTCGGAGATTGAAGTGCAAAGTGTATTAAAGTTTTTACGTTTAAAGAATACATCTGCAGCTGAAATTCATCGCTAACTAGTGGAAGTTTACGGAGGGAATGTAATGTCACGAAAACAGACATAGTTTTGGTGCAAGAATTTTGAACTTGGCAGATCAGTTAGATGTGCGAGACGAACACCATAGCGGCCAAGCACGTCCACCACAGCCCGGGAATCGCACCAAGTGATTTTCATCTCTTCGGACTGTTGAAGAAGCAACTGGCAGGTTGCCATTTCTGAACCGACGACGAAATTCAGGAAACCATCGTTAAGTGGTTCCGTAACGTGGACACTGATTTCTTCTATGGCGATTTCGATAGATTGGTTTACCGATGGCACAAATGCTTTAACAATCATGTCGACTATGTAGAAAAGTAACCTGTACCAGCGTCTTTCTACCTTTGTCTATTTCTTCGATTTCGTGAATAAATCTTTTATCTCAGAGGACTTGTTACCTTACTTTTTGAACCACCCTCGTATAATAGAAGCATCTTTGCAGACATGCGCAGAGCTAGGCGGCATCAGGCGATAAGAATTATTATATCGATCGACACAATGGCAATAAGCATAAAGGCAGGATGTTTATTAGTATTTTTCCAGTTGATTTCAGGACATGTAATATTAGTATAGGAAATACAACTGAGAAAAATGCGACTTGGGCATTAATGGGTTAAGCTTCATAAGAATTGATTTCAGAAGAATGTAGCTTCAACTTAAATTTACGCACTTGGTGCAATATAAGCCAACATTTTGGCTCTTGCGCCGTAAACTTCCACACTAAACCAAATCTACATAAATTTGCAGAAGAAAGGAGCTCTCGGGAGAGGATTGTACAAGCACGACGGACCTCTTTAATTTGAATTTCAGATATTTGTTTTTCTACGCTGTAAGGGAGTTGGTATATTATCCGCACATGAGCGAAGTTGTTAACATCATGAGGGCTACATTGATACTGAATGGTTTTTACATTGGGCCACTTGAGGGCGCTACAGTTAGTAGGCGGGGCAATATGCTCACGTAACACTCTCTTCATATTTTAAGATAAAAATGTGGTTCTTTTGATGATATCCCATCAAATTAAAGGTTTATTTCTTATTAAGATTTTCAACCAGCCAACCTACCTATAAAACATTTTCTTAGCAAAATATAAATGAATGAATAAAAAAAAATACGGGTGTCATGATATCAACAAGTTCGTGAAAAATTTTGGTTGTTATAGAGAAAAATAGTTTACACTTTAAATTAAGTTTATGTATTTCAGCATTACTTGGATGAACATTTAAAAAAGAATTCTTTATATTACCACCTCTTCTGTGCGAGTTATAACGCCAAATTAAGAACTCGGTATATTTGAAGTATGCTATATTTAATTTCGTTATTTTTCTGTATCTACTTCCAGATTAGCTTCTTTGATTTAATTGTTTATAAGCTGAAGAGCAAATATAAGGAATATAGTTAAATTAAATATTTAGATGTGAAATTTCGAAAAAACTAGCCTGCGATGAAAGCGATTTTGCAGGTTAGAAGTGAGAAATTATTTTATTCAAGTGATGTAAAAAATAACGTCAAATGACAATCAAGTACTGTTATAATGTACAAATAAAGTTAGACAAGGATTACAGATAAAATTTGTCAGAAAACTTAACTGATATAAAGAGGAAAAAGCAATTTGGATAATTATTAAACTCCCAAAGCGAGAGCGATTCTTCCAGCGAAAATAATTATATCCAGACAAACATATGCGAAACACAACATGACAATGATATAAATTAGTAGATCTAACTCTCAAGGTACCTTGGGAACTGGAACTTAACTCTGAGGTTTCGGAGGATACCCTTGAATTAGCTTTGGGAGGCATCAATCTAAAAGGGATGCCTCGAATATTCGGGAGGCACGCAACCGTGGGAGGAGGTTCTTAGCGCTACTGGCTTTATGAATGATTCGGAATGTACTCTTCAAGGTGTCTGTGAAGAATTCAGTCGATCTCCCACATGGATCTTGGGGGAGGGAGGAGCCAA
>BGPR01004581.1:74881-85572 GCA_013235015.1 Araneus ventricosus | reverse complement strand
GGGAGGAGGTTCTTAGCGCTACTGGCTTTAAGAATGATTCGGAATGTGCTCTTCAAGGTGTCTGTGAAGAATTCAGTCGATCCCCCACATGGATCCTGGGGGAGGGAGGAGCCAAGGCAAGAAACAGTTTCAATAGCCAGACTGGGGTCGCCTCCTAGACTTTAATTGGCCTCTCTCAGAGGCCTTGCTTCGAGGGATGGGCAAGGGATTAAGGATGCCCCTTGAACCAATTTAAAAGGGGTGCCTCGAATATTTTCGTTATACGATGAAACCTACCTGTGTATAATGATACTGTCTATAACAGTAAACCTGCATATAACGATATTTTCTTTTGCCCCGAATTCATTCAATATACAGGGTTCCCACTTATATCCTTTACACCCTCTTCACTTCTAAACGGTGACAGCTTTGGCCATAAAGTTGGTGTCTAGATATAGTAAAAAGCCTATGCGCTATTCGATGAGACAACTTACAACGCCATCTATCGGCAAATTTTGGAATTAGCAGCGCTATCTCGTAAGCGGTGTAAGATATGAGAAAAAGTCAATTGGAAAGTCGTTGTAGAGCACTCTCGATTAAGTACGAAAAGATACCTTGCGCAAATTAATACGCAAAACGGAATGCAAAAAATGAACATTTGTTTGGTCACGATTTCGAAAATTGTCATGTCATAAAGAGTGGAAGAAAGAAACTGAGACGCGCCCCTGTCTTCTGGATCATTTATTTATATTGCTCAAAATGCTCTCTGTTAGTCACTATACACATTTGCCCTCTGGACTGAATTTCTCGTTTCGCTCGCGTTTCACGACGCCATAGTGTTGAAAATCACAATCAAACAAATGTTCATTTTTTTACATTCTGTTTTGAGTATTAATGTGCGCAAGGTATCTTTTCGTACTAAATCGAGAGTGTTCTACAACTTTCTAATTGACTTTTTTCTCGTATCTTTCACCGCTTTCTAGATAGGACCGCTAATTCCAAAATTTGCTGATAGATGGCGTTGTAATTTGTCTCATAGAGTAGTACATAGCCTTTTTACTATACCTAGACACCAATTTTATGACTTAATCTGTCACCGTTTAGAAGTTAAGGGGGTGTAACGGATATAAGTGGGAACCCTGTATTTTGAACCTGCCTACAGCGATAATCACTTTTTACATGCACCTGCCTATAAAGATAATTTTACCTCTTTAGAAAGCTGCTACAATACAATCCCAATAGTTTTTTTTCTTGGAAAGCGACATTCCCTAGACCAAAACGTGAAGTAGCAGGAGAATTGTGGACGGGGGGGGGGGATAGAAACCTGAGTCTATTGGAGCAGGGAGATCGAGAAGGGGCTATGATTGAAATGTGCACAAGAGTTTGCTGCTTGTGCCTCCTGTAGGGCACTTTCGAATCTATTCATTCGCAGTTAGCACTTCGTACTGATAATTTGTTCCTTAAAGTCCAGTTCACACGTCATAAAGCATTGGCTTTATTATAAAATAAAATTATGTTAACATTTCCCTTTTATCCATATTTTTATTACTAGTAAAATGGTAAACTACAATTTTCACTTTGAAATTCTTAAAAAAAGGCTTAAATAATTTAACGTTTACAAAATACAATTTCATATCAGCGAATATTTGTAAGGTTAATCAATAAGAGCAATAAAATTAGTTAGTATATTATTGTATGCACTCACGCTCATAAATACTGGCTGCGAAAATGCTAGAATTTTGTCTTATATTTTCCAGCAGACCGCATAAATTTTAAAAAATTGTCTGGGATATTTATAACGGTTTATATGTCAGTTTGAATTCAAAAAAATCCGTTAGGCTCTGTTTTATTTAAATAATTGTCTAGGAGAAAAACTGAATAAATTTCTTGGTTGTGTTAATTTCCGGTAGATCAAAATTCTAGGAGATTTAAGACTTTTACTTTAGATTAACTCTGATAGACTGATAAACTTAAAATTGTCTAGTCTTCGATTTATTTTAAATTGCTTGTTACAAAGCGTAAAGTTGATTAATCCAGTAGGTGTGAAATAATTTTAAATTACCCTGGATTAAAGTCGGAATTCTGTAATATTCTGAAGCACATAGTGCAGCGTATCTTTTTGAAGTGTATTTATATTGTTTCTTTTGACAATTTTGTAAAAGGATCATTAATAATACCTTTCTGTTTGACTATTTTACCCTATTTGGCTTTAAAATAAAAAAAAGAATGGCTTTACTCGCTAAAGCACAGAAGGTTGATCTTCTGAGTCTAGTCGCAGAGGTCGGTCTTAATGTAAGCCCAAATGTAGGCAGTCTTGAGTTGATAAAGTCGATTCAGACCTCAGATAACTACGACCAGGAGACATTTAAAGATCTTTTAAAAGCTGTAGCCAGGATCCAAAAGGAGAAAGAAGAGGAGAGAGAATTTGCGGATAAAGAGAAAGAAAAAGAGAGAGAAAAGGAGAGAACATGAACTGCTCTTTAAAAAGATGGAATTGGAGACAGAAACGAGGAAAATAGAGGAAACTACAGGAGAAAGTGTGAAGGCTTCGTTCGATGTGCATCATCTGATACAAAAATTTGATCCAAAAGTTGGGGATATCGGTTTATATCTGACTCTATTCGAACGACAGGTAAAGAGACCAAAGGTTCCTTAGGAAATGTGGGTTTCACATCTCATAGGTTAGCTTCCAACGACATGGCCCAGCTAATTGCTAGAGAGGCTGAAAAAGAAACCGAGGATTACGAACAGATAAAATAGATTTTGTTGAAACGATATAAATTGTCAGATGAAATGTTTAGGCAGATGTTTATTAAACACTCGAAGAATGCTGACGGAACTTGGAGAGATTTCGTGTATGAACTAAGAACCTATTTCCAAGAATGGATTAAAGGATTAGAAGTGGAAAATTTTGAGCAACTGTGTTATATAATGATCACCGATGAAACGTCGAGTTCCCATAGAAGTCAAGGAAGATTTTATTGACGAATGGCCGAAATTTAAATCCCCGGAATTGCTTTCGGAAAAATTAGATCAATATGAAAGTGTACGGAATATGATGAAAAAGAAGACAGCCTCTCATGACCATAGAGAGCAGTACTCTAGCTTCAACGAAAAGAATTTAACACCCGTTAGAGGTGTGACAAAAGAACTGAAACAAGGAAATTTAGAAAAATATAAAAGTTTAAAAATTGAACATAGTTTTGACCGAAAGAAACAGGTGAAATGTTATAACTGTTCTTACATGGGGCATATTCGTCCTAACTGCTACTAAATAGGATAATCAGTGTGCCTGATAATGACCTGATGTCACCTTATACATTTATCGATGAAGTAAATGGATTTAAAATGCCGATTCTTCGTGACACCGGAACTACAATAGATATTGTGTGTAGAAACAGAATAAGACCAGAAAAGCTCACCGGTGAACACATATGGATTCAACAGCCATTTGATGAAGCACCTATCTGCTTGCCTTGGGCAGAAGTGGAGTTGAAAGGAGAATTCGGTAAAATTATAACTAAAGCTGCAGTTGTCTGGATCCAAACAGATAAAGGAAGATATTTACTCGGAAACCGTACAGCAGCCTTGCTGAAAAAAGATGGAGATTGTCTCCTGATACACCAAGTGAATTTTTACAGACTAGATCTCAGAAGCGAGTGGCTGAGCAGAAAAAGGAAACAGGCCAGTTGCGAAATATCTTTTCCAAAGGAACAAAATTGAAGAAGCAGGAAAATTCAGAATTTCCAAAGTATTGGCCAGTTATGTATCGACGCAAAGAAATTCTGACATGATTGCGAGGACAAACGAAATAGTCAATCAGTTAAAAACAATAAACGAGAAGAAGATACTTCAACGTAGCAAATTTTCTGAAGTACAGTCGCCTACAACTAGCACTTGTACGTCTATAAATGATACCAAAATAAAATCTGTTACGAAAACTTCAAAAAGACCAACAAATAAGATAAACACTGGAGAAATATATATTGGAAAGATGTCATTGCATTCAAATGAGATGATAAAATCAAATACTCGGCGATATAATGACAAGCCATTTGTTGAAAGCAAGATGAAAATCTCTAAAACCAAAAACTTGGTAAGACCAAACAAATATCGTTTTTCTGCAAATGCTATTGAAAAATCTCAATTCTTACAAACTGAAGTCATTTCAGAAGTAAGAGGTAATGGAGCTTTGGATACTATCTCACAAGTAAAATGTCAGGAATCTGGCAATAAAGTCTTGAGTATAAAGACAGAATCTGATGTCGATAAGGACTTCCTCGAAGATGACTTCCTCGAAATCGCTTCTTTCGGTCAAATGAAAGGAGTTTCAGAGAAGCGGATAATACAATAATTGTGGAGGATGAATTAATTCCTGATTATGAAATTCCTGTAAGTGCAAGCAGATGAAATGTCAGTGCACAGAAGGAGCCCAATATAGATTCTTTCGAAACGGAAAAATCAAACGAAAGTCATTTGTCTGCAGTGAATGAAGAGAATGATGAATCTCAGAGTGAAATGAGAATGGAAAAAGAAGTTATGGCTGAATTGAAGCAGTTGAAAAAGGAAGATTTTTTTTGAAGTTAAAACTGTGCCACATTCTTTGGTCAGTGATGTATAAGATACTAGAAGAAAAAGTTTAAATTCCCAAACGGCCGAGAGTTTAGCTACCGAAAGTATCGAGAGAAAAAGTGATGAAAATGATTTCTGCCAAGTTAAGACCCTTAACAAATCTGATCTTCTTAATGTAGAAGAGAATTTTTCCCAGAGTCTTTGCTATGAATATAAAAGCTGCTATAGTAATACTCTGGAAAATCATATATTCAATGCGTAGATGTGCATAAAGAAGGAGTGTGAAGATACAAATGTTAAAATATTGAGAGTAAATGCAAGGCTATGGACACCTCAGAAACTTTTATAAATGAAAAGGGAGGAATTATTGATGAAACAAATGTTGCTGTTGAAAAAATCAGCTTGTCAAAGGAATTACATGAGCTTGAGTCACTCCCTAATTACGGTGAATCATCACATCCAACTCCAATAGAGTGTGAATCAAAGAAAAAAAATGACAGAAGTCTGCTTTTTTCAAACAGCCGCTGATGTTAAAGGCGTAGGACTACTTTACTAGCGTGATTCTTTTTCGATTTTAAATTTTTTTTAACGTAGGACTAATTTCATCCCATTGGGGTCTCAGGAAGGAATTTGATTCACACGCCAAAACGCCACATATAACGTTATATGGGAGATCCTCGATATCTCGGTAACTGCATATGTTAAAAACATTACTAATGTTTTATTTTAGAGATAAAGGGCAACAACAGAAGTTACAAAAAAAATTGAAAATCGGAATTGTAGTTCAGCGAGCACTGAGTCGCAAAGTTGGGCAAAAATATGCATGAATTGGTGACGAGATCCTCTAGATCTCGGTAACTACATATGTTGAAAACATAACGAATGCCTTATTTTAGAGATAAGGGGTAACAGCAGAAGTTACAAAAAAAAAATGAAAATCGGAAAAGAATCAAACGAGTAAAGTAGTCCTACACCTTTAACATCAGCGGCTGTTTGAAAAAGACAGCCTCCCGTCATTTTTTGTAACTTCTGTTGTTATCCTTTATCTCTAAAATAAGACATTAGTTATGTTTTCAACATATGTAGTTACCGAGATATAGAGGATCTCCCATACAACGATTTTTGTGGCGTTTTGGCGTGTGAATCAAATTCCTTCCTGAGACCCCAAAGGGAGGAAAGTAGTCCTATGTTAAAAGGCTAAATATAAAGTGAAACGCCAGCATAAAAACCAGGAAGAAAAAGAAGAAATACAGTTAAGATAAAAGTCTAAAGATTCTTCATTTGATTCAGAAATTAAGAAGTTATCTCGAGATGATCAAACATTTTACTTTATTGGCTGATCCCAATCCAATAGTTGGCATAACTCTGTGGCCAGTAAAATATCATATTAATGATATGGTCATAAAATTTGCAGTCATTTTAAACTAACCATAGACATGGTTCAAGGCATAAAAATTTGGATAGATTAAGCGAGTTTCTAAGCTTAATGATCCTTCCTTAATTCTGTAAAAAAAATGTAAAATGTTTTATTAAGTAAAAAAAAAAATTGTTTATATAGTTATGCAAAGAAGCTCAGTATTGTAATTTCATATTAAGTTATGAATTTGAATTATTCATTTTTGCACTCGTGCCTTATTTGAGTTGAAAGAAACGTGTGATATATTTAATTTTTTTGTGTTGGTTTCCAAATAATCATATGAATTTCACCTGCATCAAAATCCGAAAATGTATTGTCATCTTTCCAACTGTTAAAAAATTTATTATTTTCTTTTTTTAACAAAATGTTTTATATGTTTAAATTTAGTTCTTTGTTTCGAAATTGTATTTTTAAATGTTGTTTAAAAAATGTTAAAACATTTAATTTTTTTGGGGAGTGCAGTGACTCATGATGGTAAGATTCCGTCATGCTTATTGATGATGGTAAGATTTCGTCATGCTTATTGAAAGGACTCCATGATGGTAAGATATCGTCATGCTTATTGAAAGGACTCCATTATAGTAAGATTCCGTCATGCTTATTGAAAGAACTCGATGATGGTAAGATTCCGTCATGCTTATTGAAAGGACTCCATGATGGTAAGATTCCGTCATGCTGATTCAGAGGACTCCATGATGGTAAGATTCCGTCATGCGTATTCAAAAAGGACTATAAGAACTTTTCTTCTTTAAAACCTCCGAAATGTTTTCCCAACAGAGAGGAATTAAGACTGTAACGAACTTATTTTCAGTCTTCAATCTTATATCTTAAATACTGGACTAAGACAGTTTTACCGCTGTTTATTTTTATGTATTTTGTTCTCGCGGCACAGGCTGCACGTAATGTAAATGTGTGTGATTGTTTATATTCAAGGTTTAAAAGGCAGTTATTAAAATTTTCAGGACGACTCAACTACTTTTTTGTAAATAGCCAGAATAAAGTATATTTTTGATATTAAAAACGGCTATTGCTTTAGTCTGATCTTACACCGCCCATAAGAACCGGTTTTCGGTTTTCTTTATAGAAAAAACTTTTAAAAAGGAAATCAACCCTTTTATTTACGAGAAATAAATAATAATAATAAAACAAATTATGGAGCGTCTTAAAAACGAAGCAATTTTTGCCACCCAGATTAGAGCGTTTTGATACTGCTTTTAGAGCATCCCGGCGCTGCTTATTTTGCGACTAGACCACTGAATTGCAATTGATGAAACTGACAGTTTTACTCAAATAACCTGTGTTAGGTTACAGATCTCGGGAGTTTATAGGGCAATTAACTCAAACAAACTCTAACATGTGGTACTGATTGAATCAAAAGTAATACATTTCAACGATTATCATTGAAACGAAACCGTGAGCATGACCAATACACCGCCTTTGGTACTTAACACATTGTAGCTAATATGTTATTTAATCATAAAAATTTAAATTATTATTAATCATTAAATAAATTTATTTTAATTTTTAATTATCCCCGACAGGGTCCTCCTCTGGCGCCACCCCTGATTTGTTCTAAAGATTTTATTCGAAAGCTTTTTAAAAATTAATGTCTTGGAAGCCACGTTGATAAATCTTAGTTTTCATGCCCATAATATGTTCAAAAATCGTTAACACCGGGAAGTTTTTGAGCAATTTGAATAAGCTAAAAAAATGGTATTAGAAATTATTCTTTTGGCTTTTAAATGATCAAATATTTTGACGCAAGGAATTGTTAAATTAGGAAATTTGTTGGTTTAAATTAACAATAGACTAATATTTTGATTTTAAAATGCACAATGAGAAAATCCAAAAAAGAAAAATATTTTCAGAGTTCAGGCATCAACTAAGTGCAAATATTGATAATTAAAGTGAATATGATTTAATTGGTTTCTGAAGATATTTTTTACTTAAGCAGTTCCTTCATTCGAATTCGAATAATCTAAAAATAATAATCGCTTTTATTAACTGTTAATAGGTCCGTTTTTACGGAAATTGGATGCTCAATATGCAATGTATTTCGCAATATTAAAAAGAGATATGAACAATTTCTGTAATTTCATTTAAATATGAAGTTTGATTATTGAAATATTCAGATGCAATGATTGACCGTTAAAAAGCCTGAAGCTGAAGCCTGAGCTGTTTCCGTGATTCCATTAAAACACAACAATTAGTTTTTGAAACATCGAGAAACAAGGACAGATGTTTGATGCGATTTTTTTAAAAATCCTTGATATGGTTAAAGTAATTGTCATGCCACTGACCTCCACGTAACTGTTCCGACTCTCAGCCAAAGGAGGTAAAGTGAAGAGTAGAAGAACAGTTGCATGCGAGCGAGTTGGTAGACGCCATTAATGGGATTGGATCTCCGCACAGAATGTGCACGTCTTTGTAGGAGTTCTCGTGGTGAGCGCCGAGTTAGTAATTATGATTAATCTTAAACGTGAATCGTAATTGTGCATATGTATATACAGTATACTCTCGATTATCCGTGCAAGGATTATCCGGTTTGTGGATTATCCGTGCTCATTCCGGACTCACAAAAAATGTAAAGAGAAACATTTTCACTCTTGTTATGCGTGTAAAATCGATGTTGATGTTCGATTGAGAGATTCATTCCGTGAAACTAGTGAGCCGTGACGGCGGAGGCTAAAAAATAGATTTTTTTTCTTCCTCCACGTGCTATCTCTACCAGTTCACACATCCTGCTAGATCATTCTCGTACTAACACGCTTCTTCCCGACACGTCATTCTTTAACTTCTTCGTCTTCTTTCACTTTCGCACGTGTTCCTTTAGTTATTGCGTCTTGTTTATCGTCAGTTAGTAGCGTGAAATTTTTCACTGGTAAATATGAGTGGTGTGAAACGAAAACGAAACGCTTTAAATGTTAAACAAAAATTAGAAATCCTTCAAAAACTTGATAGTGGAAAATCAGCTAGTACTGATGCAGAAGATGTACTAAATGAGGGAAATATAATTTCTCATTCTCCTGCTCTACAGTCTGTGGATACTTTGTTAGATTATATGGGACAAAGAGGATTTGATTACGGTGACATTACTGAGGTTCGTAAAATATGTGTCGATATACGACAAGAGATGAACAAACAGCAGAAGCAAAGACTCATTACATATTTTCCTTTAAGCAGCAAATATTAAAAGGAAAATTCCTAGTTTGATGTTATACAGCATGCAAATGTAAGTAATTTTTATATTTTTCTACTGATGTTGATTTTTTCTTTAATAAAAAAGAGTTTTCGGATTATCCGTATTTTTCTATTGTCCGTGCTATCCCTCCCGGTGATTAACCCGGATAATCGGGAGCGCACTGTATCTCCTATTTAATCTTATACAGTAGAGTTAATAAACTAGTGTAGAAGAAGAAAGTGAATTTATTGAAGGCTGGAGTACACAGTTATTACAGTAATTAATATAAATTCTGTACTTAGTCAAGGATATGTAAAGAAAAAATGTCAGGTTCTATAGTTTTGTTTCAAACATTTTCAGAATAGAAAAGATACGATCTTCCCAAAAAAACTAATGACATATAAGCAATAAGTTTAAAGTAATACAAGACAGCGTTTTTGTACTTTTAGGAGTATAGTTAAAGTATTCTCTTAATAGTTTTACTCTAATTAAAACATCAAAATAAAATGAACTTCAGAGCATTGTCAGGTGTTAAAACATCAACCATGTATTTTTTCAAAGATAATTTTTTTAATATAGTGCCCCTTAAAGGGCTAGGACGATAATGGGAATACCCAAGTGGGTGATATTGGGAACAACCTAATCCCCAAACCTCTTCGGAATAGGATCGCAAACCAAAAAATAAACTACATCGAAATGTAGACGATTATAGTCGCTATCACTGCCTTAAATGGCATAACATTAGGACTTGAACTTTACTGATAATATTAAAAGTAATGAAACATGATCATTAATTCACCTAACACGAAAATCAGTATAAATTCCCAGAGAAAAGAAAAAAAACAACGCAGGTTCAAATGGCTTCCACAAACAGCTGTAGAAAGGGGAAGCTTTGTAGTTCCGGTAGTGGCCACTCAACACCACTATGAAACAAGAAGAAACCGTGGTAGGTGATATTAAGAACGCAGGCTATATTTGGACTCCCTACCTTACCTTACAAACATAAACAGAACAGAAATATTTTAACCTTAATCCTTATATTCCGAATTTTAAAAAAAATTGATTTTAAAATATTTTTTGACTTTCATTTCTTGAATAAAACACGGGAAAATATTTTAAAATTCCTATTTTGTTTTAAGTATGCTTTATGGCTAAAAGACAATTTGTTAATAACTGACAACACTGAGCTTTATTTCAGAAAAGAATTTCCTTGATAAAATTCTATAATTTCAAACACAAATGAATTTTAATAAATAATAATACGGATAAGGAATTTCATAGTCATTAGTCACCTTTTAGTCATTGATTTCATCAAAGTCAACGGATTCCTTGATCTGGTCTGACTCCGTCAGACTCTCTTGTAGATTAGTAACAACAACAGGAATTTCATTCAATATTGCATAATAAAATATGATATTCTCAAGCATAAAAACAAAGTTAAAAATATACAGCCTCAAGCGAAAAACATCAATTTATTTATTTTTTTAAATTAGAACTCAGGTTGCCAGCTGTATGATATAAATTGATTTAATAAAAATTTCA
>BGPR01004581.1:58248-70013 GCA_013235015.1 Araneus ventricosus | reverse complement strand
TTCGAAACTCGGCAAGCATTGTCACATGACTGGCTTTCTTGAAACCTTGAAACATGAGGAGGATAGAACCTCATCTGTGCCTATCCGTCCGTGTCATTATATTCACATTTTTGTTGCAACTTATAGCGGTAGGGAAAATTATGAAAAAGTGTGTTCGATTTTCGAATGCGCTTTTCCAATTCTCGCGTCTCTGTGATTGGAAAAGTTTTAAAGGTTTTGTTAACCCTCAACCCTTTAAGACCGAACCCGCACAGTCCTGCGGGTTAGACATTAGCTAGCATTTCTGCTTCCTGAAGAGTTGCATTTAATAAATGCCGGAAAGTAACGACTGTTCTATTTTCCAGAACATCAATATTATCTAGTTTTGTCAAAAGATGGCTGAGGCAGTCCATATTTCAACTATAATCGCGCTAAATATGTTTGCAAAAAATTCGCGCTAAACATTAGAATTATTTATCTGTCGCAATTAGCTAATTATTAATACATATTTAATTGCTTAGATACCAATTGTTAGTTTAATGTTGAAATAAATGAAAAATAGGAAAATATGTTTGTTTTGAGTTAATATAATTACTCTTTAGGAGTAATATTTGTTTATCCGCACGATCGCGCGGGTTCGGCTTTATTCGAGCTCACTGTCCGAAAATCGACTTCCTTTCTGTAGTGTCTTCTCGCATGATTCGATGCATATCTCGGTGTTTTCTTTCGACTGTATCACTAAGTAACTGCTTTAAGACTTGGAATGGGTACTATATTAAGAAAAAAAAATTAATTTAAAAAATACATGGTTCATTTCCTATCACCTAAAAATGAAATATTATACCTATAAACAATTTTTTCTGCTTTTAACTTTTTTACAAGAGAGTTTAACGAAATATGTCCCACCGCCTCCAACGGTCTTCAGTATTCCTCGAGAAACTTCCTCAAATCGCATTGTCGTTCTCACCGTATCAGCACTAAAATGTGACAAGCTCTTTCAATATATCTTGAAGGATATCTTTGAAAGCTTCGGAACAAAGCAGACAACTCACAAGAAATTCCACAGTAGGATTTCACTCTATCATTGAAATCCTATCTTCCTCGTTAGTTTACTATTGGGGAAGCACGAAGAATTTGCTGTCAGTACGTTTGTTCGTAATTATTCAGTTCCGACAAAGGAACTAGGTACAAAGCCATCAAAACTGACGCTAGGTTGCTGTACATCTGGAAATACCTCCAGTCCTAATGATCGTGGGAAATGATACGTGGTCCTTTCTTGAATATAATCAGTATAGGAAAGGAATGTGTTCACAATAGATATTGTCGGAGGAAACACAGGAAGATTTTTTAAAAGAAGCAGGGGATTGAAGGGGGCCATCCGACATTTCGTGAAGGTGCTGCAATTTCTATTGTGCAAGAAAGAATGGAAAGCGAACAACCAGATATTGCAAGGTCCGCAAAGTTTCATTTACCTTCTAAAAATAAAGGAGCATCCCTATTTCAGAAGTTTCGCTGCGTTAGATTGCAATTATGCAATAACATCCTTTTCGGCTTTGCCTGTACTTTTTAAATAATAAATACTTTCCCCGCAAAAGTTTCTTTCAATGTCCTATGACAACTTTTAACTTTTCAACGGATTTTTTTAAAAGTTTTATTAAATTTCTCAATAAAACATTTTCTTTTTTTGTAATGATTAACTGAATTGTTACTTATTTTAACTTTTATGCTATTTTTTAATGGTTCGATGTTTAATAAGTTTTTAATCCTTTTTCTTATACCGAACTATATACTTGCCACTTAAACGGCGGAATCTGTTTGGTGTAATCTGGTCCGAGCGTCCCCTGACTGGGATATTTTTCTTTGTGTGAAATATATTGGCTTATCTGACTCGGAGCGAGAAGATCTGCGGGGGACGGGGGCCGGTATTCTTGCATTCGCTTCTCGTCCCTGCAGATGCACCGATGATTCCAGAAGAAGAGTAACTCCAGTTGTCTGCAGTATAAAGCTACGAAATACATAGAGTATTTGTGTGTCAAGAAGAGTATGCAGCGATGCAATTTTTAGCAACAAATAGTAAGTAATTTACTATAATGAATTGCCTCGAACATGTGTATAACGAAGAATTGCTAAGAGGCAAATAAGAATGCAATAATAATATTCAGTGACCTCGAAGGAATTAGACTAAATTATGGCATTAATCTATAAGTGAAGATTGTTGAGACTGCCGATAATCATTAAAAATTCACGAACTTTGCCCAATGATAATCATGGACGTTCAGCGAATTCCACTCTAATATTTTACACTAGCTATATTTCTTCTGCGGGCAATAATGCATATCGAAGCTAGCTAGCGAATTTTTCCGATCCAATTCACAAGAGTTCTAGGGTGTATTTTTTAAAGCATTTAATGCAATTGGAATATGTTTTCTTTTTTTAAACTCTAAATTTTTATAGAGTAAATTTTGATGAAAGTATTTTTGATTTTGATAGCGCTAATGTGTCATTTTGAAAGTCTGAAGCAAAAAGTGTAAAAATGATTTAATGCATTAAATTTTGTATTAGTAGATCTCTCTGTTTCACCATGTGTGTCAACAAAATCGTGTTTTTCTGTTATCATAATATATTGTATTGTTATTAATAATCAGGAGTAATTTGTTCTTTTTTTAAGTTGGCAAAATAATTTGTAAATAAAAATTTATTCGTCAGGAGCTCAAATCTCTTTTTTTTTCTATTAGTGCAACAATGCTTTATACTTACTTTCAGGAATGTCTACCACTATTGGCCATGTTTTCTAGACAGTAAAAAAAGTTGGGTAACAAAAAGTTGGGTAATAGAGTAAAAATAATTGTACTAAATCCCACAGCTTTATTAATCTCTCCTGACTCATTTTTCCGAGTCAGAATATACTATAACAGTACTGTTAAAGGCCATCTTTCGTATTGGTACCATAACTTAGTACCTCATCTTTCACGATGCATATAAATTCAGGTACAGCATTTTTTAAATATACATGCATATTTTTGAAAAATTAATTCTATGTTATATATTTTTATTTTTCTGTGCTTTGAAATATATAAATTATTTTATTTGTAAAAGAATTAATTTTAAAATACTAGTTACAGGTAATTTAAATTATACCCGGTTAGAAAACTTCTATAGTAATTATTCAAGTAACTTTTGTTTTGAGTTTGAAGATAATATATGTAGGATATTACCCGCAAAGTATAATTAACTCACTGTAAGAAAATGTATGAGCTAGACTAGTTTGTTTGGCGATAGATGGAACTACAGTTCTGCTACAAGCAGCGCCATCTTTTTCCCTAACAAAACTGGACTGCACGCAAAAAAACCAATCCCACTATAGGCGCCTATGGGGGAGTGTTTTCGATGCCAATATTTGGCGATATTTCCCTTTTTTGGCGAGAAATGCTTTGTAAAGCTTTTCTATTTCGACGACCGAGAGATGCTATCTGTTATAAAGATGTAAACATTTTTACTTTGTAGTTTTTTTATGTGTGTGTGACTTAAAGTGGAATGAATTCCTTCTTGAGTGTCATTGAATATGAACGCATTTTTAAAACTAAACACGAAATAAGTATATAGTGTATAATTCTTCGCTAAAGTAAATAATCTAATATGCATAAGTTTGAAATATATTCAAATACATAAATATTTGCCAATGAGCTTAATATGAGCAAGAATTAAAGTTGAAAATAATTTGTTATTAGTTGTTAATTGTAAATAAAGTTGGAAGGTTTTCAAAACACGTAGAAGAAAAAACTCAGTTTCGCGCCAATCAAAGTAAATACGGAAACCCTAGCGGGCACAATTATCAACTTGGCGTGGTAGAACACATTTCCATAGGCGCCTATAGTGGGATTGGTTTTTATGCGGACTGCACACCGGAGGCAGCCGTCTTGTAATCTCTCTAAATTCCTTTCTGTTGACCAATCGTTCTTGGCGCAGTTAAGCCGCCCGATCTCCCAGCTGTAAGTAACTATGACCCGTCTAACTTTCCTTATGGCTCTCTAATCGTTAATCTCTAAATCTTTAACCTGTGACATCTATCCCTTGTTAATCTGGCTCAATAGTAAATATGACTTCATGTAAATTCTCAGCACTCCAATAAACCTTTTTGTGTATATATCTTTCCCCCCTGTAAATTCTCCCTATAGTACTTTAATAAATGTTTTTGTATTTAATCTAAAGTCAACTAATTTATTCTATGCAATATTTTGTTCTAAATTTAATGTAGTTAAAAACCCTTAAATCCCCTAGACATAAACCCGAACTATTTACCCCTTATAGGTAACCCTTTCCGTGGGCCTTTTGTTCATTGAACGGGATCCCATATATAAATATATGGGATCCATATATAAATATATTTATTCCTTCTTCTTCACTAGAAGTTTATATCCTATTATAAGGATGTCTAGAAGGGGGAAAATACTCAATCAAGAAGCTATTCTTCAAATATTAAAAGCATCTGTCAGAGGAAGGTGATATTGATTCACCTTCAACTCAACATAAGAGCCACGGATAATAGAAGAAGAATGCAGTTGGGATGAACAAGAAATAAATATTTCAGCACAAGAGAATAATTTGGAAATAGATCGCCCTTCGACATCAAAATCCGCACAATTGTACGGGTTTACGTTGACACAGAAAAAACCTAACCTGCACGATTGAGCGGGTACACGTTGACACAGAAAAAGCCTAACCCGCACGATTGTACGGGTGCGTTCCTGCATTTGAGGGACATGCTAATTTTTTAAAGTACCAGTAGGATCCAAAGCTACCTATAAACTAAAAATAAATAAATTTAAGGATGAAAATATGTGCGGTCTTAAAGGGTTATACGGGTCTGTCACCGTATTTCACAACTCAGACCCATATTACTGTTTGTCCCGTTTCCTCCCCAAACTCTGCGTGGGGAAGTTTTTTGCAGCTCCCCACGCAGAGTACAAAGTATATTTGTAAAGTTTTTGCAGTTGAAGTGTATTGATTAAATGTCTAATAAAGCTATGCGATTACGTATTTACCATTCCATCCCACAATGCAAATGTGGAGAGAATATTTTCCCTAACGTCAACTCAATGGTCGGACGAAAGAAACAGGTTGTCAATGGAGACAATTGCAGCAATTTTGATTTGTCGTTATAATTTTAAAATGACTTGCGCCCAATTCGATAATTATGTGAAAGAAGAAAATGATATAATTAAGGAAGAAAAATCAACTTTAAAATGTGACTGGGCTAAAAAGGATTAGCCTTGCATCTTTTTATATTTTTCTATGTATCTACCTGTTTATTTTATTAGATTGATTAAAATTTATTAATTTTTATCAGAGTAAAATAAACCATTACATACCCACTTTTTTCAGGTTTTATTTATTTAGTGCTCAAACGTCCCCTATCTACACCTGGAAATCATGTGAACCCTAATATGATGGGCTTAAAAAGAGACTTTGGAATATTTTTTCCAAAATCTCAAACGTTCCATTGAAAGAAAGTGAAATAAACTTGTATAATATCCATAATCTAATATATATATATGTGATATTTTAATTTTTTAACTTTCCTAAATAATCTTAACGACACCTCATTTTAAATACTTATACTTTCATCATAATAAACGCACTACAACTTTCTTTTCAAGTCACGAGTTTCTAAAGGGGAAATTCCCTTTTCTGGGTACTTAAGCGTTCTGCGCATTCATTTCTGCCCCTTTTCACGCCAGCATGTAAGCTTTCAACAACAACGAGCCGCTCAGGCGTAACCTTCTGAATACTGGTCTTGGAGCTACGTAAAAATTGAATCCTTTACCTGTGAAGAAATAACGTAATATCCTCAATGCCTGAATAAAAGAAGATTTAAGCCAAATATTGTCTCTTCCATGACCAAAATGGACTACATTTCACCTTAGTACAGCCTGATCTTATATATATATCTTATATCTTAACTTTATTAGTATTTATTTGATTTTCAACATTTTTATAAATGAATTTCATTAAAATAATGAATGTATTGTAAATTACATATACGAGCGTTTTTAAAATCGTCTCAAATTCAAAATTTTTAGTTTCGCAATTGTTAAATATCCTTATGTGATATAGGAAAATGGATATCATTTTTGAAATCGGCATGGCCAATATCATACATTACATAAATTTATGTAAACCCCAGAGAAAAAGTGACATTTTGTAGACCTGTGTTATTTTCATTGGCAAGTCAGCAATACATTTATCAAAACACAGAATTACAAATTTTTTTTAGGAGAAAGTGCATACGGTGTTCGAAGCAATATTATTTCCAAATTAGAAACATTTTAAAAAGCTACAGAAATTGCACACACACACAAAAGGAAAGGTCGTTATTTTAAATATAAAGAGAAAAATAAATTTTTTAATGTTACAAATTTTTCTTTCATTTAAATTATCTTTAATTTTTGAATAATTCCTCAGGATTGCTGAGGAGAGCATCGGATATTTTCCTAATGAATTACTTTGTGCAAATACCCTTTTAACTACTCTATACGATCATAAAAATTCTAATTAAAATAAAAATACAATTATGCAACGATAAAAATTTATTTTTCTGTGCCTCACTTAGGATTCAACATGTGTCCAGTTTACAGTTTTTTTCTAAAAATGCAGGAATAATGACCACCAAATTCATTTTGTCTAACAAAGAAGACGTTGTAGATCGTTTATCAAGCTTCTGAGTGACACCTCTACATCTATCTCTTTGTGATGCAAATCGGCATTGATAAGATATTTACCACTCTAATAGTAAAATTTTTCAGCTTTTAATCCGGATTACGAGCTAACGTTGCGTTTATACGAGAGAGTATGTTTTAATAAAACGGTGCTCATGAGTATCCATGATGCGGCCGATCTTTGTCTTGAGTAAGAACGAGCCATCTGATACTTTGGCTAGGAAAGGATAGGTACCGTCACCCTTAGGTCCCTTTCACCTTTGCCGATTTCAACCGAACAGCAAAAAACGTACCGGCGGTTCTTGTAAACTGAGAAAGTGAGTAGATCCTTTCACACTGGCCGTAACACGTTTTTTTGCCTTCCGGTGAATTTTTCTGCTGCTGAATGGAAGGACGCTGGACCGGATTCGCATTTTTTGTAATGTCTGTAACTATAAAACCTTTTTACCACGCCTTGTGGCTTGGCAAACCTCGAGTCGCTCGAGGTTCGTACTTGTGGACTGTGGTCGGTGGAATTCCAATCAGATGCGCCATTCCCACGGCGCGTAGCTGGGCAAACCTCGAGTCGCTCGAGGTTCGTACTTGTGGACTGTGGAATTCCAACAAGATGCGCCATTCCCACGACGCGTAGCTTGGCAAATCTCTCGGCAGCCGTACTGAGGTTTGTTTCCATCGATCACAAGCCTTTGATATCCGATCATTTACCGACTATCAATGCGAAATTACGCGTCACCCCACAATCCCCCGAGCAACAACTATTCTTTCTGTTCCCACGACGGGTTATAAAGTGAAACGCGGACCAAATTCGACGAAAGACAGGTCGTCGGAACGCGGCTTTGAGCCGAATTAAGATTTCTAGAAGGAAATTAATTTTCAACGTAAGCAAACAGATAAACCGCCTATAGCATATGGCGCGGAGGGCATTTGATGTTATGCTATACAAGATATCTGGAGCTAAATCACTGAATATTATTCAATTCTTTTGTCAATAGCGTATAAACAGAGCAACTACAACAAAATGTCTGAATTTCTAAAGAAATGAACGACGATCCTCAGAAGATCAGTTTTTATCAATAAGCTCAGGAGAGAGTGGGGTAAAGCCGGGAACTTTGATTGTGGTGCTATTTAGTTCTCCTTCCTAGCGAAAAGCTTCTTAATTCTATTTCACCGGGTAAAAAAGAAGAAATGTTCATAGAGGCCAAGGTGTTGCTTTTGAATTCACCGCGTCAGTGAACGCTCTAAGACGCCAACTCTCCAATGTTCGTTTGTTTTTAAACCATCCTTACTTAATAATTATAATAGTTAAAAAACTATTTTTAGTCCAGTTTATTTATTATATGTTTACTAAGAATTTATTCCCAATCAAACAGTAAAGAATTAGTCCAGTAGTTGTGCGGTTTTATTTCCTTCTATATAACCTCTGCACTTGGGGTAAAACCGGGTACGCCAAGTGACGCAAGACCGGGCTGGACAGTATCGATGATTCTTCCGATAAAGACGATCAAAACACATCAGACGTTATTGTCTGTATTTTAATGATGAATTTTCTAATTTAAATAAATGAGAAGTGTAGAAACTGTCTTAGCAAGACCCACGAAAGCTGCAGTGGTGCAGAGGAAGAAGATAACTACTTTACATGTGTGAATTTAGTAACTAATATTTTAAATTGTCATATAAAATGAAAATGTCGGCTATTTTTCCACTGAAAACCTAGTTTTCTTAATCTCTTAAATGTCCATCCCTAAATAGCCCTCGTGTTGCTTCTAAAAGGGACGTTAATCTAACCTAACCTAATCTCCTATAAAGCTAGCATGTGTACCCGGTTTTACCTCATAAAAAAGTAGTGAAACTATGACTTTTCTGGAAAAATATATTTTTCTCAGATAAATAATGAATATTTTAATAAAATTTGACAAGCTCTGTGTCGAATAGTTTAGCTCCATGATGATGATCCTCAGAAGATCAGTTTACATAAAATGAGTTTCTTTTTATAAAAAATATCATACAGTTTCCGTAACTGCTGGTGATTTTCTTTACCATGCTAGTAAGATCATCGTTTTCGGATAAAGTAGCTTCAATTGAAACCATAAAACCTGGAGAGGATTTATAGAGGTACTACTTGAAGAAAATTTAATTTTATTCTTGTTCTCTCCGCTGAAGGAATTATATGTTTGCTGATGAGCGATGCTGGTTACCAAATTCAGTTGTCACAGATAATTTCGTATAGATCGTCACTTCAAGGTGTTACAGTGAGTATGCGTAATTACAAACAAAACCGATATATACATATAAAAATATTACTCTCGATTTCATCCGATCTTAGTGTTCAAAATGTTCACTATCATTTAATTAATTTTATATACATTTTAAAGTGCGCAGATTTAAAAAAAATATTCTTTTTGCATTACAAGCAAGGAATATGCTGGAATTTAAATGTTTTGAGAACTTTTCAATGATTATTAGATCTTTTTGAATTGAAACTACAAGATAAATTTTTCGAATTAGTTTAATCCCTTGCCTTACGTTTTTATTTAACCTCCGAATTAGATGCCACCACGTATTTGATATATTTTTTATCATTTCAATCTAGTTAAGATGGTAAAGGACACTTGAGACATTTAAGCGTGACCCGGTGATTTTTGTATTTAAAATTAATTGTTACGTGGATTTAATTACGGATTAAATTAGCGTACGGCCAGAAAAGAGCCGAACGTATGACATGCTACGCCGACCAAGAAGGATTAATAAATTATTCTAAATTGAACGAGAAATATTTTAAATTTACCAACTTAAATCGTTCTGTGATAATCAATAATTTAAAAATATATCCAATTTTGCGCAATTCTTTTCCTAAATAGTCGTTTTGTGATAATCAATAATTTAAAAATATATCCAATTTTGCGTAATTCTTTACCTAAATAATCGTTTTGTGATAATCAATAATTTAAAAATATATCCAATTTTGCGTAATTCTTTACCTAAATATTTATTTTCGTTAAGACTTAAGGACGCGGTGCGGTCCCTCGCCAAACTGGCAAAATCGCGCCAATCATCGAAAAAGTCGTGAAATATCCGCCATGTTGGATGGTTTCAAGGTGGCAGCGATTCTAATGACCGCCATTGAAAAAAATGGCAAATAGTACATAAAATTGTATGAAATTTTTCATGAATTTAAGTAAATTTTAAAGAAATTGCAAGATCACATGATGCATTAAAAACATAAATTTTGTTCTGAAAGAATATAATTTTTCTGCATAAAGTGGGGCTATAGCCCACAAAAATGTGAGGATCAAAATCTCAGGTATACTCAACTTACTTTCATTGAAACAACTGCCCTTTCTCACCATTTTTCTACATTATGAGCATTCACACAAAGCTTTCTACAAACCTAGCTATAGCCATCCGATCCATGCCTTTCGGTAAAAACCATTTTCACTCCACATGTCGGACATACATACTGTTACAAACATGGAAAGTCGCTCCCCAGCAATGTGAGTCTTATGATTGGGAAGAGAGTTTTACAGGGATAGGTATGGGATGACTAGCAGCAGCGAAGTCTGGTTCCCCGACCTTGGCGACAAATTTGGCGACGAAATATGGGATCTCAAAGGTGCTGGATAGTCGATATTTCCATTAGGAGAGAAGATACGTTTGAATGTACTAGATAATTCCATGTGACGTCACGGCCTGCCGGGGGGAAACTATATAAGGAGAGCGCTTGGATGACGGGTGTTGTTGTTGTTCGACTGGGATCGCCTTGGAGCGCGAACGTCTTTGGAGTTCGTCCGCAGTGCCAGCTAGGAAGCTGGTGAGCTGAGCGCTATTGAAAGTACAGTTATTGTCGTTACTAGTTATTTGCTGACTGTCTGTGTTGTTAAGTAACAAAGTGCTGAACTGTTATTACCTGTGAATTTTTGTCTGTTTACATTGGTAATCTGTGCAAGAACTATTGTTTCCTGTACCTGTGCTACGTGTTTTCCTGCATATTTGTAAATAAACCTTCATTCTCCATTATCCTGCGTGTTGGACTGTTCACAACACCATACACCCACAGTAAGATTTTTGCAACAATACTCTTTCGCAATCAGATTCATTTCCATAATCTATCACATCTTTCTTCAACCTATACAAAAACTCTATATCAAACAGACCAGCTTGGCTTTCGGCTGCGTGATGTTCATCACGAGAAGATATAACGGAAATTTCCGAAGGACCTGGAATGAACCAAACAGGAGAGAGAGAGAGAGAGAGAGAGAGAAATGTGTTAGGTGCTAAAAAAAGCAACCACATAGTCCAACCAAAGTGAAAAAAAAGACAGAACCGTATGCAAATTCTGCAACGTTTTAGGGTTGCCAACAAAATGAACAAGGCTACCACATTTGGCGAAAAATCAATTTGGCGACAAAAAAAATTCAACTTGGCGGACCGCACCGTGTACTTTAGTCAAGCCTTAATTTCTCTAATCGGTAATTTATTATCATCTTTTTATTTTATGAATATTGCTACATTTTTATCTTTCTGGTCAACCAGGCGAAAAGAACTGAGCAAAGCTCCCTCTATTTCTGAAACGGCAACTAGCAGTGGAGCGTTAACCGCTCATCATGCGGAGTTATGATTTATATCAGTATGCGGTGAAAACGCTGATTAAGTAGGAAATGATAAGAAAATTTGATTGAAGAAAACGAAGTAGAGGTTTATCAGATTTGTAGTCTATCACGCAAACATCTCACGCAAGATTTATATCTATTGTCAAATTTGCATTTTGAACTCTTTGAAACCGTTCTTAACGGAAAGTGGAACATTTCACTAGAAATCAACAATGCGTGGCTTCCCGTTATCAGCATGTAAGCTATATCACGCATGCGGACGAGATACATTTCACTTTTCGTTTTTATTTAGATGTCTTCGAAATTATTCCTTTTCCTTAATGAATCTCAAAACAGTATTTCTGCTGGGTTCTCCTATAGAGGAGCAGAATTTGGTGACTATAGAATGACTATGGAATAAATTGATCTGTTTAAAGCATCTTGCAAGTGTAACTAACGATGTCATAGACAGCAAATTCTTTTT